>JAPPVO010003004.1:0-14806 GCA_030407325.1 Camellia japonica
GCATAATAGGGGGTAGAATTAACAAAGCTAATTCCAAACTCTGCCACACAAAAGACTTTACCATCTTCCCATCAAATACAATCCCATTATCAACAGTTATAGTCTGTGGGATGCCAAATCTGTGGATCAGATCTTTAATGAATCCTATAACTTCGGTCTGGTCTACAGCCTTATACGACTTAGCTTGACCCACTTAGTGAAGTAATCTGTAGCCACTAAAATGAAACAATGATGCTTCGAAGAGGGTGGGTGTATTTTCCCTATCATATCCATAGCTCATCCTCTAAATGACCAAGGCTTCACAATCACATGCAGATCAGTTATGGGTACATGCCTTATTGTGCCATACTTTTGGCATGCCTGCCAACCTCTAGCATATTCTATGTAATCTTTAATGATGGTTGGCCAATAGTAGGAATGTCTTCGAAGCAGCCATCTCATCTTCACACCAGGCTGATGAGCACCACAGATGCCTTCATGAACCTCAGCCATGGCTGTCAATGCTTCTTTGGACCTAAACACTCCAATAATAACCCGTCTGCCCCCTTTTTGTAGAGAGCATTACCATATATTATATATTGCATAGATTGCAATTTGATTTTTCTGCTGGCTTTCAAAGATAGGCCAACTAGATACTGCATTATTAGATGCCTTCAATCTTGTTCTTGTAAGTCATTATGATTGACTTCTAAGACCACATTCCTTTTATTTAAATGTGGTATTACCTTTTGATATGTTGTTTGGCTTATGTTCATTTGAGTGTTATCCCTCATTTTGCAATTCGAAGCTTTCTAAGCCACATCATTAGCTTTATTATTCAAGAATCTTGGGACATAAGTTATATTTGCTATCTGAAATTGAGAAAGCAAATGCAATGCAACAACATAGTATGGCAACATGCTCACACTTTGACACTTGAAAATTCCTTTCACCTGGTTAACTACCAATTGAGAATCTCCAAATATATCAACTGTATGAGCTTGTAATCCAATAAGTATTTCCAGTCCCATTATTAAAGCTTTATATTCAGCTTGATTATTGGAAGAAGTAATTTCATCCACTCTGAAACCATGTGTGGTTTCTACCCCTTGTAGTGACTTAATCACCACACCAATTCCAGTTAGACCATTGGCTTTTGATCCATCGAACCACATTTGCCATGGTTCAACACTAACCATACCAAATTCCATTATCTCTTGGCTTTCTATTTGACATAGATGGTCTGCCAAAAAATTAGCTAAAACTTGTCCTTCTACTGCTTTTTGGGGGACATATTCTAGATGAAATTATGATAAAGCTAGTATCCATTTGCTAATTCTTCCTCTCAACATAGGTCTAGATAACATATATTTAACCAAATCTGTGGTTGCAATTACCAAGACAGTTGTAGGCAAAAGATAGTGTCTTAATTTCATTGCAGCAAAATACAATGCAAGGCACAGCTTTTCTACAACTGAATATTTACATTCACAAGAATTTAGAAACCTACTAAGGTAATAAACTGCTTGCTTTTTGCCTTCTTCATTGTCCTGAGCTAAGAAAACTCCCAGTGAATCTTCTGCTGCAGCTATATACAACTTCAAGGGCTTATCACCCTTTGGTGGCATCAGCACTGGAGGGTTGGCCAAGTAGGCTTTGATTCCTTCGAAAGCAGTTTGATGCTCTGCTGTCCACACAAATTCTTCTTCATCTTTCAACCTTAATAAGGAAGAAAATACTTTAGTTTTCCTTGCAGTATTAGAAATAAATCTTCGAAAAAAATTAACATGTCCAAGGAATTTTTGTACTTCTTTCTTACTTGATAGAGGTTTGGCTTCAATGATAGCTTTGGCTTTGTTCTGATCAATCTGTATTCCCTTCTTGTGTACTACATAGCCCAAGAAGTTTCTAGCTAATACACCAAAAGCACATTTGAGAGGGTTAAGTTTCAACTTGAACTTTCTCATTCTTTCAAAAGCTGCTTCCAAGTGAAACAAATGTTCCTCCATGGATTGAGATTTTACTACAATATCATCAATGTAACACTCTAAATATCCTCCAATGAGATCATGAAAGATAGTGTTCATAACCCTTTGATATGTAGCCCCATCATTCTTTAGACCAAATGGCATTTTAACCCATTCGAAGGTGCCAATGTTCCCAGGACATCTGAATGTTGTCTTGTGAATATCCTCTTCTGCAATGCAGATTTGGTTATAACCAGAGTGCCTATTCATTATTGATAAAATCTTATGCCCTACTGAACTGTCCACCAATAAATCTACTATGGGTATAGGATACTCATCTTTTGAAGTTGCTAGATTCAGGTTTCTGAAATCGATGCATACCCTCATTTTACCATTCTTCTTAACTACAGGCACAATATTAGATAGCCATTCAACATACCTGGCTGTCCTAATAAAGCCTGCCTTGAGGAGCCTAAGAATTTCCTCCTTGACCTTCTGAATCACTTCAGGACTCATCCTTCTTGGTTTTTGTTTGTATGGCTTGAAATTAGGCCTCATAGGGAGCTTATGTTCTACTAATGACCTATCCAATCCTAGTAGTTCATTATAAGACCATGCAAAACAATCTTTATATCTCTTTAAAATCACCAACAACTGGTCCATGTTAAGAGCATTTAACCAAGCACTTATATAAGTGGGTTGCTGTATAGAACCTTTCCTTAAGTTCACTTCTTCCAAAGGGTCTTGTATCTAAGAACTCACTGATGCTTCTTTTTTGATTCTTCTGTCTTTGAAGTAATCTCTTGCTTGTCCTACTCCCATTTTCTTTGATTCAACATATTTGCCCTCCTCCTTATAGACAAAGTCTGTCCATAAGGCTTCTTCTTCCTGTATCTCCTGGACTTTTGTTTCAATGTCCAATACACAGTATTTATCCAAGGCCAAAACCCTGACCTGTTGCTGCTCCTGTTTACAGCCAATTGCCTGGCTTATTTCTCTTGCTCTTGCACCTTCTAGACTATTGATTTTACGTCCAATACTGAGAACTTAATTAAAGCCAAAGATCTGGCCTCTTGGGTTCCATCTTTTTGGGTACAACCAGGTATCATTGTCATCCTTGGTGACAAACTCTTCATCAGCACTTTCCTGAACTAAGTGCTTCAGGTGTGCTAATTCCTCATCAGTCGTCACTTCAGCTGATCCATCAGGTTTTTGCAGTATACTAAGCGGTGTCACTCCTTCAGTATACAATTTGGCCTCTGCAAAATCTGCACAAGCTATAAAGAGTTGAGGGTTTGCATTGATCTCCTCTGTCTCTCCATTGCCCAAAGCCATCATTATATTCTAATGTAGAGAGGAAGGCACACATTTGTTGGTGTGAATCCAATCCTTACCAAGTAGAGCATTATACTTAGCATTGATGTCAATAATAAAGAATGTCGTCATGCAGTCCCTGGTTCCCACACTCAGGTTGATGGGCAAAATACCCTGAGCTATCTATTTGTCTCCGGCGAAACCAACAATGGTTGTATTGGTTGGGATCAACCTGGGGTTCCTCTTTCCTAATTTCTTCAAAGAAGATTTCGGAAGCAGGTTTACTACTGTCCCATTATCCACCAATACCTGGTTCATCTGTATCCCATCGAAAAAGGCCTTGATATACAAGGGTTTGACATGCTATGTCATGGATGTTGTGGGATACTCAAAAGGATATGAGAGGTTAATACTCACCTCTTCTTCACTCTCGTCTCTAGTTTCCATTGGTGTGGACACTTCGGATTCGTCTTGCACCATACTCACTTGTGAGTCTTCACTAGAAATTGGAATTAGGTCAATCTCCTGACCTTCTTGGTTTTCATCTTCAGCTTGGAATTCTTGTGGTAGTATATGCACCATATTCACTGATACTAGAGGAAACGAGCCAAATTTGACAACTGACTGTACCTGCTTTTTTTCCTGGCCAACTTGTTCAATTACTTCAGAAGCATCTTCCATACTGCATTCTGGCACTTCAACACTAGTGACTTTCTTCGAATGGTCTGTTTCTGCTAGTTTTTTGACCAAAAATTTATGTTCAGCTATAAAGGCTTCAAACATTTCCTCCTTAACCATCTCCTTCTTTTGGCCTAGGCCAACTTCTCTCTCTGTCTCACTATCGCTTTCCATCAAAGCCCTTTCCAATCCTGCTAAACTGGATCTTTCTTGGCTTTTAGTTCGGAGTGAACTTTGGCCAATTGCTCTCTGCTGCAACTCCTTTTGTCTTGAAGAGTCGATTTTGGACTATGATCTAACTTTGGACTTTTTCTTCCCTCTATCTGGCCCTTTGACTGGACCAATGAAGAGCTTTCTCCACTTTTTTTCAGATCTTTCTAATACTGAGTATACCTTCGCTGGATCTTTCTCCTTTGGGATCTAGAAATCACTGGGACCATGTTTGGTTCCTTTGTTTTTGGATGCTTTAGTAACACCCAATTATTTGGAGCCACCAAGGGAGGTTTAACTATCCTACACTGGTCTCCAACAACATTTCTTTGGGTAGGTATTTCCTTAGGTTTGTTCTGCATAACAAACCAATCTAGAACTCCAGGTACCCATGAACCCACTAACTCAGTTGCCGAACTATCTCTTTCTTCCTTTGGAGCCAGTTTTGAAGCTACCTGTGAAGGCCACTGCTTGGCCCTAACTCCCTGTTTTGGGCCTAATTTAGGCCTTCCATGAAGGTGGCTACTTTCCATCCTGTGTGAGGCTGGTCTAGGGGGCCAATCTCTAGTTTTGATCTCATAACTTGAGCCCACTTCAGGTCTCCTTTCAAGATGATTGCCATCCATTCTGTAATAGTTGGGTGGTCTGAACTCATGTAGAGGTCTCTTGCCCTTGGAGTGCACTTTAGTGGCTGCTGACCCAGCCATGAATGGCTACTGCCTAGGACCAGCTGGATATGGCCTTTTGTTATAGGCACTGGTTGGTTTAGGACGCCTTTGCACATCCTTGTAATATTGTTTCCCATCAATCGGAAGCCCTTTCAACCACTTTGTAGCTTAACCTGCACCTGGGACACATTCTTTGCATGACAGCTGCCTTCAAAGAATCATCATCCAATGCCTCCTCATTAGAGTCTTCCCTCTGGTCTACAAAGTCCTATCCAATAGCTGGTGAACTTCTAGCATCTCTCTTGATAGTAGTCTGGCTGGCAATATGCATTTGTACATTGACCTCTTCCAATTCCTTCAAGGATAAGTTCTGGAAGTCTGGCATAATAACATTGGCTGCAACTTCTCAAATTTCTAGGAATGGATTAGTGTCAATCCCCATAGCCTTTTCTGCTTTAGCTGGGAATTTTAAACTCCCTTTCCGAATCTGTTCTTGGATCCTGTCCCGGAAAACAATACAATTTTTAGTTGAGTGAGATCAAGAATTATGTCATTTACAATACACTTTTCCTTTAAGTTCCTTTGGAGATGGAATTTTGACTCCTTTTGGTAACTTCAAGAAGTTTGCCGTAAGCAAATGATCAAAATGTCATCTACCTTTGTTAAATTGAAAGAGTATTTCCTACGAAGGTTTTTCTTTTTAAACTGCTGGTCTATTGTTGTGTCTTTATGAATTAATGCCTCACAGATCACAGGTTCTTTCCCTACAATCTCTGTTGCATCAATCTCATAATTAGGATCTCTATAATACGTCTTGTATGATGCATTACTTCGATCTTATTCTTCCTCTAGTAATGCTTCATACCTAGATACCTTATAGGTTAGTTCCACTAAGTCTCTAAACTCAATTGAGTCAAACTTCTTTCGAAGCCTAAACTCTAGACCATTTTGAGCCAATCTCACGAATTCAGGCTCTGGTAGGATGATCCTACATTTGTTTCGTGCTCTTTTGAATCTGGCAATAAATTGAGCAGCCTTATCGTCAGGCCTTTGACTCAACCTTGCTAAGTTTGCCATAGAAACTTCTGGCTCCATTTGGAAGAATTGGGCATGAAATGCCTCTTTCATTTGTTGCCAAGTTTGGATAGAGCCAGGTATAAGGTTAATATACCATACAAAGGCTGCCCCAGTTAGGGAATTTGGGAACAGTCTTAACTTCATGTAATCATTATTGGTAAATTCACTACATTGAGCAGCGAACCTAGCAATATGCTCTACTGTTGACTGGTTTCCATTTCCATAAAAAAGAGCAAAGTGTGGTATCCTAAACCCTCTTGGGTATTCATGTACCCTATCTACCTATTTTGGATATGGTTTCCTGTACACAGGAGTTTGAACCCCCCGAGCCATCGGTCCATACATCTCTCTAAGAATATCAACAATTTGGTCCCTAGGAATCATATTTTGTGCTTGTTGAACCACTACTGGAAGAACAAACACAGGATTTGGTGGACAACCTTGTGCCTGAGGTCTTTTTGGTCCATAGGGCGGTATATTTGGGACTGGTTGTCCCTATGGTGCTGGCTATTGTTGAGGATATGGGTGACCCCTCGAAGCCTATCTTGCAAAAGGACCTGCGAAAGGTGTTGGAATAGGTGTTGTGTCTCTTCCAGTCGCAGGAAACCCTTCTAACCCCCTTGTGCCAGGTATGACTTCGAACATGGGATTTGAAAGCATCCTTATGCCATTTTCTTGTGTTGGCCCGGATCCACCAATTTGCATGGTTTCATTATTAAGTAATGAGGCATTTTGATTTGTCATTGGCCTTGAAGGAGGCTCATACCAAGACTGAGGTGATGGTCTTTCATAGTTTTGGTTACTAGTTTGACCATTAGTATGTCTATTACTTTGTATAGGCTGTTTATCTCTAGCCAATCTTTGCTGAGGGACATTTGAAATTTCCTCTATGTGCCTTGTGTTAGTTGGTTGATGAGTATTCAGTCGATCCAAAAAGGATGTTGCCCATCTTTCTATTGTGTTCATTAACTGTTGTCCCATGGCATCTACTAGGCCTCTCCATGGATTCATTAGCTGAGTAGATGGAACAGTGGATGGTCCAATTCCTTAGCCTTGTCCAATACTTTGAACATGTGATACTTGCTCCAAAGTGCTGGTCTGTTCAACCATAGGTTCTGATAAAACATGTACTTCCACAGGATGTATTATCGTATTATTCTGTGGATTAGGTATTTCTACCTCTCCTTCCACACCTTTTTCCAAGTGTTCATTTTCTCTTTGTCTCTTACGTCTAGCCATTTCAATTGGTCCCACTGGGCGTGCCAAAAATATATGTTGGCTTTTTGGCTGTCGAAGGTTATTATTGTAATTTTAAGCGTGCCAACAAAGATCAATCAGTCCTTACAGAAAATAAATTGCCAACCAATTATCAGATAATTGTGTTTTAGTTCTTTCAGCCTCAATGAAGAGGACTTTTACTGGTGGTTTTGTTTAGGAGAATTAAGCAAACAACGATTAAATGAAGAACAATTGTAACATTTCATTAAGTAAAAATGAAAGACTTACAATGATTCAATTCAGCCTCTTAGAGGTTTACAACAACAAATTACTTGAAACTATTCCTATGAACGAAGTGCAGTGCAGGAATTTGAAATACAGAAATGTAAAGAACAAAAAATATAAAACTGGCACGAAAATAAAGTAGAATAAAACTGATTTTTTGGATCTGAGTCTGGGCTTCTTTCTGGGGCCTTCTCTGCTATTTATACTTCTCAATGACAACCGTCGAAATGCGTTTCTAATCGTCGAACCATCCCTCCATGATTGCTGATCATGTTTCCTCACAGTTAGCTCCACTATGTCATATCTGCAGTTAGGCTTCTCTCCTGATTTTGAATTTAAATACATGAGTAACCATTAAAGCCACATCATTTTGCATCTCTTTGCTGATCCAGTGCTATGCAGATCTACAATAACCAATACTAACTGCCACGTGTGTGATTACAATTGAGGATTTGAATTGTCTTCCCATATTGCCCTCATCCTGCCACGTGTTGAACTGTGATTGGCCTATACAAAATATGTAGCCAACAACACGATTCCTCCAGCGTTAGTAGAGATCCCAAAGATCCTAACCAATCACAACATATAGATAAAAATAATCATGAATGCATCAAGACATACCATATAAGTAGGGTGATATTTAATATCCAAAATATACACATATAACTGTATTTTTCTCAAACTCGTTCCTCTTGACGTAATTCAGTATAAAATCAATTTTTCTCTTTCACATTCCCATTATTACTTCCAAAAGAAAATATTTTAAAACCTCATTCTTTCTTTGATAAAACTTTTCAGGTTAACATAAAAGAATCTCACTTGAACCACCGTTCTAAAAATATAACTCCACATGCAAATCACAATCCCTACTCTACCTCTCAATACACCATAAGCATTTACATCCAAACATATATACCTACAACCTTCCCTGACCATAGGCCCAAGGATTTAAAAAGGAGACCAGTATGAAACCGTTAACACATATATACATTTTGTACGGGGAGCAAATATTCAGGCGAGCCCGCACTCCTTTCTTCCAAGCTCCTGTCTGTCCGATAGACCTACGAGCACAATAGCGGTGAGCTACCCGGCGGTGTGTGGCCGGAAAACCCCTCCGACGAACAAGTCAGAACACACACAAGGATAGAGAGAGAGAGAATGGAGTTGAGCGTAAGTATTTCTCTTACCAAATGTTCATCCGTCTTTGTATGGGGGGCGCAGTCATGCTTATATACCCTCTGCGCCCCAAATCTACTTCGAGTGATCGCTTGACACGTGGCCCTGCTATCCCATCCGTCAGCACAAATCTTACTGAGTATCACCTAATCCCAACTGCCAGCCTACTCTACTGGGAGCTCGGCAGCCGGGCAACATTATCTCGGCTACCAACGGCCATTCCACACTTAAGCCCAAGCGCTCCATAACCGGGCTACTCCAGGCCATATCGACCGTGCTCGGCTACATTCCGGCAGAGCCGAGCTCGGCTCAGCTCATGCTGGTTGGACGTCGGCACTCCCACGGAGCTAACTCTCGAACCGTGGAGCCCAGTGAGGCAGCGAACAACTCGGCTTAGCCCTCACTTGACCGGTCCTTGTGCCGTGAAGCATTGCCTTGTCCGTGCCTAGCCTTGACCGAGCAACACTCTCTAGACAGGCCCAAAACTTCCACGGCCCAATGTGTTCAGCCCAAATCTGTCCGGCCGTTACCACGGCCCAATTTCAGATCATAAATCTCCCTCTCAATTGCCCCTTAATTCCGTCCACAAAAGCGTGACTGGGATTACATATTCCGACCGGGATAACACTTCCTCGGTCCTCAGAATGCGAATCGGCGACCGGGCTAGTTGACATTCCTGTCTGCGAAACTCGCTTGGTTCAACTCCTCGGTTGACGTTCTCTTGTTCAAAAATTGCCCGGTTGACTCCTCAACTCTTCAACCTGTCCCTTCAGTTCTGATGCCGTCATAAATGGGGACACGTGGCAGGCTTCCATTGGACCTCGAGCAGCCAACCCAGCCGTCTGCCAGAATTTGAATTCTTGGCGGTTTCTCCATCTATACATACAAGCCTCTTCTCCCTCATTTCGCTCCTACTGCCTCTCTGCAATCCGACGCTTCAGAGCTCAAGCATCTTCCTCCAAATCTCGTCTGCCATTCTTTGCGTTTGTGCTCGAAGAAGCAGGCCTTCCATTGGTAAGTCCTCCAACCCATGTCATTTTCATTTGATATTTCTTCCTCTTTGGTACCAAATCCGTAGGTTTTAGGGCCTTCCCTACCCAAAACCTTCAATGCCCCTTAGTTTCTTCGTTTTTCTTCAAACTGTTCTTCATTTTTCCTGAAGAACACCGAAGATCTGGGGCTGACCGGGCTCCAGATCTTCATTTGATCCAAAAAAAATCAGTTTAACCGAGCAAAGAAACTATTTGCTGTAACCTTAGTAAAAACCGGAATGGCCATAGGACTTGGCCGCTCGACCGGGCTAACAACTGGTCCGCTTGGGCGACCGAGCTCCTGGTTAGCCTTTACGACCGAGGTGGTTTGGCACAATCCATGACCGAGCTAAAGTCAAGCTCGTTTTGCGCGACCGCGCTTCCTCTTATACTTGCCATCCTTTTTCCTGCAGAGTCCAAGGGGACCAAAGACCAATTCTGAGGCTCATAAGGACCGAACTGCCACCCATTCCTAGTCTGTGCCAAACCACCTCGGCCGAACTAGATTAGTCGGCCACATGGGGAAATTCCGTTTCCTGGTGGATACTCCGGCTGCGCTAGCTGCGTTCAGGGAGGAGTACGGCATCCCGGCCGACGTCCACCTTGAGCTCGCAGAAGAAAAGACCACGCCTTGGGGCAGATCAGAACAATGCCCCTTCACCGTGCTGTCCATCATTGAAGGAGGCCTCCGCTTCCCGCTCAACCCACTAATCACCGAATTTCTGCGCCGCACCGGGCTAGCACTCACACAAGTGTCCACCAACACCTACCGGATAATAAACGGTGTGCACGAATTAAACAACCGGTTAGGCATAAACCTAGGTTTAGCCGAGATACTGCGGTAGTACACCCTTGGGTACACCGGTGATGGCCTCGCCTACTACCTTAAGATTAGGCCGGGCAAAGAAAAAATTGTGACTGGCACACCAGACAAGGACTTGCACGATGACGATTTCTTCTGGGTGTCTGGCAATTATGAAACAGCCGAGGTACCGGGCTGGTTCATAAGCAAGAACTTTGGTTCCACATGTAAGCTGTTCAAACTTGCTCGGTTAGCTTACTTTCTTCATAGTTCTGTACTTAACCATTTTTCTTGTTTCTTTTGCAGCAATCCAAGCCTTGCAAGCCAACTACCAATACCCCAACGTAGAAGCCATCAGGACCGCGCTTCGCTACCGCGACCGAGATTGCAACGAGTTGCTCGGTTACACTCCAACCTACAGATACTCTGCTCCCCGCCGGAGTAAAGTTACAGACTTTCTCCGTGCTCCATCACCTCCTCCAGATCCAACTTTGCCAGATGTTCCATTAATCCGGTTGACAGAAGAGCAAGAGATGGCCAAACAAAGCCGAATCAAAAACCTGCTCACCGCAACGTCTGCCGAGATACCGAGCGTCGTCATCCGCTCGCCAGCGCCGGTCAGTCAAGCGGCGCCGTGGTCGCCCTAGCTTCTCCAGCTGCTGGGCAGTCAAGCCAAGAAACACGACGGGCTGGCAAAAGAGCTCGCGCGGACCCGTCTGCCGAGCTGGTTACCGAGCTAACCACCGAGCAACTAACCGTCACAGCTGACCCAACACCAATCTGGCGTCCACAACTCAAGCACCGGGGTAAAGACATCCCGGTGACAACTTCGATCAAGGGCGACAAAGAGCACCTGCTCGCCTACGATCTTTCCAAGGCCCTTCTCCTACCGAGCGACGTGGTCGGCAGTGACCACGTCCCTGACACCCGGTTGGTGAAGTCGTCTGTCAAGTCCATGGCCAGGGTAAGCTTCAATTTGCCTCTGAAATTTTCACAAGTGTTTGCACGGTTACTTCTCTGATCAAGTTTCCTTTTTGCAGGCCATCCAAAAACAACACTTAGTCATGGAGCGCATCCACCGACTTCGACAAAAGGCAGCCGACACTGCCAGCCAAGTCCAAAGCCTCCAAACCGAGCTTGGCCGAGCAAAGTCCTCGCTTGAAATTGCCAACACCGACAACAACCGGTTGCTCGGCCAACTCGACGAAGCCGAGAAAAAGAGGGACGAGCTCCAGGCCGAGCTGGATGCGCTCAAGAAGTCCAGGGAGAAGGAGTGTGAAGACGCCAATAATGCCGGCTTCAAAGAGGCGGAAGACAACTATAAAAAACAAGTCTTCGCCACCCAGGACATATATTTCAAAGCTGGATGGAAGGCTGCCTGTCAACAGCTCGGTCAAGGTCCTGACACTGACGTGTTTGCCTCTCCACCGGCTGTCTTCTTACCGACCTACCTCATTCCATACGCCAATGACGTCTTCAGCGCGCTGCAGGCTGAGGCCGAGGAAGGACTCGAAGAAGTCGAGGCAGACGCTGAGGGAGATGACCAAACCGAGCAGGGGCAGCCCGGCCAGACTGGAACCAGCGTCCAGGACCAGACAGCAACGGTCAACCTGGAAGCTGATGAGGAATTCCCAGACCTCTCCCCTTAGCTTAGTTTGCTCTTTTTTCTTTTTTTTTTGCAATGTAACCGGGCTCTTGCCCCACCTTTTGTACTTATTTTCCAATGAAAACTAATTTCATCAAGTGTTTGACGGTATACATCTCATAACTTCAGTCGAAACATCTCGGCAAGACAAACCACTGGCCTGACCGGAATTCACATCACGGTATAATTAGCAAAATTGAACAAAACAACTTCTTCAACCGGAATAACCATCTCGGTTGGAACAACAAAGTTGAACAAATCACCAAGTCTCTCAACCGGAGTAAACCATCTCGGTTGAGAATACCTAAGCTGAACAAAACATCAACTTTTTCAACCGGAATATCCATCTCGGTTGGAACAGCAAAGTTGAACAAATCACCAACTCTTTCAACCGGAGTAAACCATCTCGGTTGGAAATTCTAAGTTGAACAAATCATCAACTCTTCCAACCGGAGTGAATTATCTCGGTTGGGAATCCTAAGTTGAACAAGTCATCAACTCTTCCAACCGGAGTGAATCATCTCGGTTGGGAATCCTAAGTTGAACAAGTCATTAACTCTTCCAACCGGAGTAAATCATCTCGGTTGGGAATCCTAAGTTGAACAAGTCATCAACTCTTCCAACCGGAGTGAATCATCTCAGTTGAGAATACTAAGTTGAGCAAATCATCAACTCTTTCAACCGGAGTAAATTATCTCGGTTGAGAATCTCAAAACAGAGCAATAATCAAAATGCCAAAGCAAAGAGGACACTTCTATATATTGACAAAAAGAATTACATTCTGAAGTGTAAGCCAAAAAATTCCTTTGCACAAAAAGAAAGCTAAAGCTAGAAATAATACAGTTTGAGGTTGGCCGCATTCCATGGCCGGGGTATTGCTCTACCATCCAGATCCATCAAGTGGTATGCCCCCTTGCCCGCCAGACCAGTTATTTTGTAGGGTCCTTCCCAATTTGCCCCTAGTTTGCCTTCACCTGGCACCAGGGTGTTTCCCATAACTTTCCTCAAAACCCAATCACCTACTTTGAACGGTCTGGGGTGCACCGTTTTGTTGTACTTCCTTGAGAGCTCTTGTTGGTAGGCGGCCACGTGGATGAGGGCCTTCTCCCGACGCTCTTCCACTGAGGTCTAGTTCCAGGGCAATAGCCTCGGCGTTCAGCTCGGGCTCAAACTTTCACTTTTAGGGTGGGCATGCCAACTTCCAAAGGTATGACCGCCTCCATGCCATAAGCCAAAGCAATGGAGTTTCCCCGGTAGATCGCCGTGGGGTTGTTCGGTATGCCCAAAGGACGCTGGGTAGTTCCTCGCCCATTTTCCCTTTGCCTTCTCCAGTCGTTTCTTCAACCCATCCAGGATAGTCTTGTTTGATGCCTCGGCTTGACCGTTGGACTGCGGGTAAGCCGGAGTGGAGTTGTAGAATTCAATCTTTAGATCTTCACAAAATCCTCTAAATAGGCGACCGTCAAACTGGGTGCCGTTATCAGAGATCAAAATCTTGGGGACGCCAAACCGCGTGACCACATTCTGCCAGACAAACCGCTTCACGTCTTTCTCCTTGATTGTTGCCAAGGGCTCAGCTTCAACCCATTTGGTGAAGTAATCTGTGGCCGCGATGAAGAACTTCGGTTGCCTGGTGCAGTTGGTAGCGGCCTGACTATATCTAGCCCCCACATGCAAAGGGCCAAGGACTGTGAGGGAAGAAGTTCCCTGGCCTGGTGGATCTGATGGGCGAATTTTGGACATTTTCACACTTGCGACATATTTTGTGCGTCGGCCTGCATGCACGGCCACCAGTAGCCCTGCGAAATAGCTCGGTAGGCCAGGGACCTGCCCCCTATATGACTGCCACAGATGCCTTCGTGAATTTCGTACAAGAAGGCCTCCACGCTACTCGGGTGCACGCACTTCAGATAAGGACCGATGAAGGATTTTTTATACAACGCTCCAGATGGAGAGAGCCAAAACCGCTTTGACTTCACCCGGACTTTGTGCGCTTCTTTCTTGTCGGCTGGCAGAGTCCGGTCTCTGAGAAACAGGATTATAGGGGTCCATCCAGGAAGGACCTAGCGCGGCGCAGAGTACATCCGTCTACCGGCTTCCTCAATGCTGGGCCGCGGAAGGAATTCAATCAACAGGGGGTTAGGAGATGTACTATCAACCATTGAAGCAAGGCCGGCCAGCTCATCTGCTCGGCTGTTTTCTTCACGGCCAATCTGTTGAACTCTGATTGCCTGAAATTGCTTGATGTGTTCCCTGACCAGAGCTTGGTACTTTGCCATTCTGTCATCCTTTGCTTCATAAATCCCAGCGACTTGGTTAACCACAAGCTGGGAATCACTGTACACCATTAGCTCGGAAGCTTCATCTGAAGAGCGCTCTTGAGTCCGGCCAAAGCGCCTCGTACTCGGCCTCGTTGTTGGATGCTGGGAAGCCAAGGGTGATAGAATGTTCAATAGTTAGGCCATCGGCGAGATAAGAACGATACCTAGCCCGGCACCGTGGCGGTTCGACGCTCCATCAACGAAAAGTTTCCACATCTCCCTCACAAAGAGCTTCAAACTCTGAAGGGTCCTGAGAGTTTCGAAGGGTGATGGGATCACGGTTGCTCGGCTGTCCGGTTTCAAGGTCTGCATTGATTGGTTCCACTTCAGTCCCCCTTGGTGATTCGGCACCGGACTCAGCAAGTTGATCTACGATGCCCAAGTCCGTAGGCGAATCACCAGGTTGCGGTATTATGCCGGACGCAGGCTCTGTGC
>JAPPVO010003005.1:0-28683 GCA_030407325.1 Camellia japonica
ATGGGATTTGGAAACATTCTTATGCCATTTTCTTGTACTGGGCCAGATCCACCAAATTGCATGGCTTCACTGTTAAGTACTGAGGCATTCTGACCTGCTATAGGCTTCAGAATAGGTTCGTACCAAGACTGAGGTGATGGTCTTTCATAGTTCTGATTACTAGTTTGACCATTAGAATGTCCATTAACTTGCATAGGCTGTTTATCTCTAGCCAATCTTTGCTGAGGGACATTCGAAACTTCCTCCATGTGTCTTACGTTTGTTGGTTGGTGGTTATTCATTCGATCCAAAAAGGACGTTGCCCACCTTTTCATTGTGTTCATTAATTGCTGTCCCATAGCATCTACTAGGGCACCCCATGGATTTATTGGCTGAGTCGATGGAACAGTGGATGGTCCAATTCCTTGGTCTCATCCAATATTATGAACATGTGGTACTTGTTCTGAAGTGCTAGTCTGTTCGACCATAGGTTCTGATAAAATGGGAGTTTCCACAGGATGTGTTATCACATTATCCTCCGGATTAGGTATCTCTACCTCTCCTTCCACGCCTTCTTCCAAGCGTTCATTTTCTCCTTGTCTCTTACGTCTAGCCATTTCAACAAGTTCCACTGAGCGTGCCAAAAATATATGTTGACTTTTTGGCTTTCGAAGGTTATTATTGTAATTGCAAACGTACCAGCAAGGATCAATCGGTCCTTATAGAAAATTAATTGCCAACCAATTATCAGACGATTGTGTTTTAGTTCTTTCAGCCTCAATGAAGAGGACTTTTACTGGTGGCTTGATTTAGGAGAATTAAGCAATATAACAATCAAATGAAGAACAGTTGAAGTATTTCATTAAAATGAAAACTGACAATGATCCAAACTCAGCCTCGTAGAGGTTTACAGCAACAATCTACTTGAAACTACTCCTATGAACGAAGTGCAGTGCAGGAATTTAAAGTACAGGAAATGTAAGACTGGAAATGTAAAACTGGAAAGGAAAATAAGTATAATAAGACTGGTTTTTTTGATCTGAGTCTGGGGGCTTTTTCTGGGGCCTTCTCTACTATTTATACTGCTCAAGGATGATCATCGAACTGCATTTCTAACCGTTGAATTGCTCCTCTATGATCGCTAATCATGTTGCCCCAAGATTAGCTCCATTACGCCATTACTTGCAGTTAGGCTTCCCTCCTAAATTTGAATTTGAAATGTGAGTAACCATTGAAGCCACATCACCTTGCATCTCTTTATTGATCCACTGCTACTCAGATCTCGTAATAACCAATACTAACTGCCACGTGTACGATCAGGATCGAAAACTTGAATAGCCTTCCTATATTATCCTTATTTTGCCACGCGTCGAATTATAATTGGCTTGTACAAAATATGTAGCCAACAGACTTGAAGAAGTAAATAATTTTATTTAAGACTGAATAGATTATAAGTTTACAAAATAGAACTTACATATAAATGCTCCTTGAAAAAATATCCAAGTTTTATGTTTTTAAAGACACAAGTTTCTTTGAGAAAAAAACGCAATTGCCAATTAACGAATAAAATTGTTAAAGAATTGAAACGAATGTGTATTGATGCCACGTGAGTGTTACTATTTATACCATTGATGCCCCCTAAGTATTCTATTCAAACCATCCTTCTATCTCATTACACTTATTTTTTAATGGAATAACACCCTCCAAAGAAATTTAAATTTTAAAATGGGTGCAGCTATTAGTATCTCATAAATTATTTGACCCTTCAATTTTTAACTTTTTTTTTATTACAATAATAACCTGAAATAAAATTACTAAAAAGAACATCATTAATTTTGGGACACCTCATCTCACAATTAAACTTATACACCTACTACATCATGAATTAGGGTTTATGAGAGCATCTACTTCCATCACTACTCATTCATCTTTCCCAAACCTCACTGTCAAAACCTACCAACCCTCAAAATCTTAAAAATCATTTGGTAGCAATATTTCGGCGGTAACAATGGCAACCATTTGACTACCTACACTTATCCGACAATGACAATAAATGGAAATTTTTCTGGTAACCATAACTCCATAAAACAAGATGAGTATAACAATAAAACCTTAGAGGATGTTCATAGCTTTGATGTTGTTCTTAGTTTACAGGAGATTAACCTTATAAGAGTAAATTTTTTGAAAAAAATAATAAAATATGTTCGTCATTTTTTCAGGATTGAACTCACAAACATATGACCAATATTTGGGAACACATGCTCGAACATTATTTATTTGTTCAAGAACCAATAACTGAATATTTATTATTTGTTCGGGAATACAAGTTCGAACATGAAAATATCTTAACACATTGAACAGTCAAAATTATTAATACTTGCAGAAGTTTTCATTTGTTCAAATTCGGGAAGACAGGTTCGAACATTACTTATTTGTTCATTCCCGAACAAATAAGTAATATTCGGGAATGCAGGTCCAAACATGAAAATTTCTTAACACATTAAATGATTAAATTTTTTAACACTTGCAGAAGTCATCGGAAGTAATCCATATCCATTATCAGGTTCAAAAGTTATTCCTTTATCGCATAGCTTTGATCATATTGCTGCGTAATTTTCTACTAAACTCACAATTTTTATAATATCTATCAACAAAACCAATTATTATAATTTTTTTTTCCTGCAAGAGAAAAAATTATTACGAGAAAATTAAGAAATTATGTATATATATAGAAAGAGAGAGAGAATATCAATTGTGACAATGGTAGATGAGGCAGCAGAGACAGTAATCACATTGGTTTTTCTTTTTCTTGGTGGGTTTTCTTAAGTTTTTTTGAAAGGTGTGGAGGTGTGCATTCAATGAGTGGAATGTTTTTACAAAAATAATTTTAGTATTATTTAGAGGGAAAAATAAATTTTGAGGGTTTCAAAATTTATAAATAAGAACCCAAAGAAATAAAAAATCTAAAATAATTCATAAGATGCTAATAACACCACTCAATAAAATATATCTTACATTTATATAATGCCAAACTTAACGTCATCCGTGACCATTACATTTTCTCTTTGCACCTTTTTTGTCTCTCTGCTTCCATCCCTGTTTCTCCTTCTCCCTTCTCTCTTTTTATCTTTTTGATCGATATAAAAGAGGATGATGACGTCAATATATACATTCAAGTTTTGCTCAAAAAAATAATTATCTTAGTTATCTGACCAATTATAAGATGTTGGATAATCATAGGCTAGACAACTTGGTTTGTTTGGCAAACTCAAATAAAACAAAATTTCAACTTCATTTTTTCAAATAGAACAGAACTACATCAAAATGATAGAAAATCACAACCAAACATATCTAAAAATCAAAATCTTATATCAAATATATTTACAATTATTATTATATATATATATATATATATGTGTGTGTGTGTGTTTCAACTATGATTTTTTTCAAAACAATTTACATTTTTTTGTCTTCTTTATATTCTTATGGTGAAGGTGTTGAAAACTGCAAAAGAGAGAGAAGGTGGCCGTGGTTGGTAGAGGGGGAGGGATGGAGGAGTTTGGTGGAAAACAAGAAAGCGATCAAACAAAAACTTCATTATTAGATTATTAAAGATGTTTTTATTTATAATAATAATATTATTACATTATTTTTGTGGAGTTTTTTTTGTATAAATAAAAATTTTCATATATATATATACACACATTAGTTTAGTTTCAAAGAAACAATCAAATATAACAAAATATTTTTAAAAAAAAAATTACATGAGTGGAGTTTTCAAATTTTAATTACATATTTATGAAAAAAATTCTGATTTTACTTTTAATATTTGTAAAACTTAGCACTAAATTAAAAATATTCTTTCTAAAAATATACTTAAATGAAATTTATCCTCTTTTATTCTATATCACATTCTCAAACCTTCTCCACCCCCATCGTCATTCAATGAGCGACATAGCATATCTCTCTCACACATTCATACCACATCTTTTTAACACATTTACGGATCGGTCCTATTAATTATATTTATTTACCTACAAGTCTTAACTTATAAATTTATTGACCAAATTGATAAATTTATTACTGTAAATTTACTCATTAATATCCACCATTCTTACTCATATTCACTCACTCACTTGCAAAAATTCACCTTCGTCTTTCACATATCCAAAAAATAAGAGAGATTGATAAACTTATTACTGAATAAATCTGAATCTAAAATAAATGAGGCAATTGATATGGTAGTTGTGGAAATTGGCGACATTGGAATATAAATCTACAACGATAGAGTGTAAATTTGTGACGATAGTGGTAGATATGCGAGGAAGTTGAGATTCTTCTATTGAACTACAATTACAATTCTCTATTTTCATTGATTCAACCTAAACTTAGATTTCCGATCAAAAAAAATCTAAATCTGAATTTCTCTCTCTAGCTTGGAACAAAGTCCCTCTACTCACTGTTTTTTCTTGGCTTTGACTGTGAGTTTTGATCAAAGATGAAAGAACTATTGATGGAGAAAAAAGTATTTCATGAAACAAGTATACCACATCACCTTAACTGAGGGGAAATCAGACTCCACCAAAAAAAAAAAAAGTGACATTTGTTCAAAGCTATTTAGGTCCTGATTGGCAAGTTATTTTTTTAATTTTTTTTGGTTAAAATAGTCAATAAAAACAAAATAAATTAAAATAACTAATAAGATAAAATATCACATCTAATTCATAATCATTTTACTTTTTCTCTCACAACCATTAAATCAACTAAAAAAAAATTAACTATTTTTCCAAACACAACTATTTTAACTAAGTTAAAATAACTAAAAAGCTAAATAATTAACTAAAATAACCAACTTCCCAAACAAAACGTTAATATCCTCACTTGCTTTTGTCGACTAATACCCTCTCTTGCTTTTGTCAGAAGAGAAAAGCACCTCAATTCAAAATCAGAAATCAGGAATCAGGAAGAGAAAGAGGGAGAGAAGAATGAATGCACAGGAAAAATGAAGAAGAAAAATAGGTAGTGGACTTTTGAGAGTATTCAAAAGATTGTGGGACTAAATAGACTTATCCTCTTTTAAATAGGACTTCCAAATAATTCGCCCAAATTTAAATAGGTTAAATTTGTTTTTATTGATTTAGGGCTAGTCTAAAGGGTTCCAAAAAAAATTGTTGGGCCCAATTAAAAAAAATATTTAATCACAAATGTGTTTAGACTCAAATGAAAAAAATGAATTAAAACATATACAAGTACAGTTGGCCCAAATCATGGAATAAATAATTTTGTCTTAATTTTTCTCTCTCATAAACTATTAGATTTTAATGGAAAAAATAATTTTATCCTAATTTTTTTACCTTATGTCTTTATCATATTTTAATTGAATAAAGTTTCACTAATTTTTCTGTCCTAATTTTGTTTCATTAAATTGTGTTCCATAATTTCTTTACTATCATATATCAAATAGTGAGTGAATTGTATAGTTTGTGTGGAAAATTGATTATATAGTCATGTTTCCTTTTCAATTATGTTTGCTTCACATTGCTGGTGAAGCAAAATTATTATCCACTTTTCAATTTAACACAATGTGAAATCATTTTTGCTTTACACCACTGGAACATTTCATTAATTAGATTTATTGATTAATTAGTTTGTTTTGTTGATTTGAACTATACTTTTTGATAACTTTCTTCTTTTTTTCTTTTTTTTGATACTATGGAATGAATGCATTTTTATATCTATTTTGGTATTAATAGGCAATAGTAGTGCCAAATAAGGTGATTTTTTTATTTTTTTTATTTATGAATATAGACTCCATTTTTTTGGTTTCATCTTAGGCCCCAAAAACTCGGCCCTAGGCCGTCCCAAAAAAAAAAAAAAATACAAACAAGCAAATCTTTTTTGGTATCTTTTAGTATTCGATTCTTTATTTAGAGGGTATTTAACATGATTTAAATAAGTATATTTTTTGATTTTTTACGAAAAGATATATAAAAAAAAATAGAGAAGTGATGTAACTTAAAAAAGATAAGAAAATATAAAAAATATAAAAAAAAAAAAAAAGGTGCACTCTTGTAGGGGATGCCAAATAGTGTCTTAATTTCAATTTTTTACTAATGGATTGAGTTCATTTCAAGTATAAATTTGAACTTGAAGAGTCCGTGTAGCTCACCATATATTCTGTTTCGATGATTTGAATCATTTATTTTGTAAAATTCTCTATACATATCATCTACGGAAAAAAAATTAGGTTAATTTGATAATTATAATATTTTTTATTTTATCACGTTTGTCTAAAAAACATGAACGGTATTTTTTTTATAAAAATATATATATATATATATATATTTTTAAAGACAAACATTATAAAATGAAAAAATTTCCAATCAATCAAATATTTTTATAAATAATATACACCAAAAACTTTATAAAATAAACAATTTAAATTATCAAAACAAACCTTTGTAATAAGGCCCATAAGGCCTTCCAAATTTTCTCGAAGTTCAAAATAAAGAGCAATGCTACATATCACTAATTTATCATCACTAACTCCACCACTAGTGAGGTGGCAATTGAAAAAAAAAAAAAACAAAACAAAACCCAAGGCACAAAACATATGTGGCAGTGGGTGGGACCCACTGCCACATCATTAGAGCCACCACTAATTAGTGGTCTAAAGCATTTTTGTTTCCATTATGAAAGCGTGCGTTGCCCGTTGTTCTGCTCACCTGCGCTCCATAAACCACTATCATTTAAAAAAATTGGGATTTTTTAATTTTAAGTGAGGTTTATTATATTATTTTAATTAATTAAAATTTATATTTTATTCACAAAATTTACCAAACAAGTAAATTTTTTGTACAATTTTTTTAGTAAATTGATGTGACATGTAATTACAAAATGTTGATTTTTTAATCAACTCCCTTTGAATTTAAATAATAAAAACAATTCAACTGTTACTAGGAATTGTCCCTCATCTTGTATCATATCGCAAGCAGGACAAATAAAGTAAGTGGTAGTAGATAATAATAATAATTTTTAAAAATTAAATATAATATAGTATATTATGAAAAATAATTTATAATTAATGAGTTAAAATTTATAAGATGAAAAATAAATGAGTAAAAATGAATGTGAAAAAAAATCATACTATACTATATTTTAATCTCGTTATATTGAGAAAAAATAAATAAATGAGACGAGAGGATAGAAACTTGACGAGAGGATAGAAATCCATCCCTTCTTAGTATATACTCACCTAATAAATGAGAGAATAAAGCATTAGTTAAAAAGTTAAAAATTATTAAAAAATTCAAAAAGATTTTAACTTATACAAAAAAAATTCAATATTCTTTTCTATTCACTCTACTTTTTTTTTTCTTTTTTTTTTGTAAATTTTTTTTAAAAAAACCTTCTTTTTTTTTTTCCACCTTATATTTTAGCTACAAAGCCATTTCCCAAACTGGTCCCAGAAGTATCTTTCCCAATTAATTAAAAAAAAAAAAAACATTAATTTGAGTGAAACTTTTTTAATTTTTTTTTTTTTTAACAACTGTTTTGAGTGAGACTCATCTAGTTATATTAAACGAGACACATTTCCAATTTTAAATTTAATTTTTTTTTTTAAATATTGCTAGAAGGTAATAATTCAAACACAAAAAATATCATATAGTTTAAATTCAACTCTTATAAAAAAAAAAATAATTTATACTTAAAAAAATTTAAATCATACATTATCTTTTAACATTTTTCATATTTGAATTGTTAATATTTAACAATATTATTAATTTATTTATTATTTAAAAGGCCACATCTCAATATATAAGGTGTTGTAGAAAGATGGTTAAAAAGTAATTTTTTATCTTTTTTTTTAATTTTTCTATATGACAAATAATACGACACAAAATAAATTAAAAGGTTATTTTTAACTTTTTGGGCAGGTTCCCAAATGGCTCCATAGTCGCAATACTTTGGTCCCTTTTGGGAAGTGGGTTATAATCCACTTCTCAGATTATAACTCACTTCCTCTCTCACAAAAAAGCTGTTTGTAAGTAACTTTTAACCAAAAAACTGATTATAACCATTTTTCCAAAATAGCCTGTTCTACGCAACATTGGATCTAAAGAAATAAAAACGTGACATTTTTTAATCTGAAGTCAATGAATAGGGCTGGGTCCATCATTGGCTATGATACTATGAAAACTCTAGATTTGGATTGGATAGGTTAAGACATCCGACGGCTCAAGTTATCTAAGGTTTTGTTTGGCATATCTACTTGGAAAAATGATTTTTCCCCCAATTTTGAGCCCTCCGAACAGCCCGAATGGAGAAAGAGAGAAAGAGAAGAGGGAAGAGAGAGAGGGCCCCTCATCCGCCTCTGCCGTCGCCGATCGATCGCAGATCGACTGGCCGATCGTCGCAGCAGCTCGTCGTAGCCCGTCGCAACAGCTCGTCGCAGCCCCGCCGTCGCCTCCGCCTCTACCTCGCAGCCCCCGCCTCTACCTCCCCTTCCGCCTCCTGTCTCTGCACCCTGCCTCTGCCTCCGCCCCCGCCCCGCCCCGCCCCGCCCCGCCTCCGCCTCCAGCCCGATTTTGTTGGCCCTTCCACTTATTCTTCTTCTTCTTCTTCTTCTGATTTTCTTCTTCTGGAAAAAAAAAAAAAAAAATCAAAACGACGAAACGACGTCGTTTTTGAATTCGGGGAGATTCGGGGGCCTTTCTTTCGAGCTACCAATCACTTCTGATCTACTTGGATTAATTTAGCCATATAAAGTAACAACAGCGATTCGTAGCTCGAAAAGTGTGGCTCGAGAGTGGCCCGAATGTTGTTTTTTATCCTCTGTAGGCGTGTGCTTGAATAAAGTCCCACAGCCAAACATCATTTTATCCTCTGTGGGCGTGTTCATTCAAGGTCCTTCACCTTCACCTTCTCTTTTGTCCAGATCTCATTTGATCTCAACATTAAATAGTCATATTCATGGGTTCAACTTTCAAATTTTACAAAAACAAAGTCAAGTTTCTGAAATTCTCATCTTCAAACTCCAAGTCACCTTCACCTTCTCTTTTGTCCAGATCTCATTTGATCTCAACATTAAATAGTCATATTCATGGGTTCAACTTCAGAAAATGGCGAAAAAATAGCTCAACATCATCACCATCATCATCAACAATTTTATTTATTTATTTATTTATTTTTCACATCCAAAACAACTAAAATATATATATATATATATATATATATACAGAAAATAGATTCAGATCCAGAACAACTAAAATATATATATATATATATATATACAGAAAACAACATCAACATCATCACCATCATCATCATCAACAAATTTTTTTTATTTATTTATTTTCAGATCCAGAACAAGTAAAAAAATAAATAAATATACAAAAAATAGATTCAGATCCAGAACTAAAAAAATATATATATATACTCATCATCTCCAGATCAACATCATCATTTTCTTCAGATCATCATCATCTTCAGATCAACATCATCATCATTTTCTTTCTCTCTTCCTTTTTTCTCTTTCTCTCTCTGTTTTCTGTCTTCTGTCTCCCTGTATTCTGATTCAAAAAGCAAGAAAAAAAAAAGAAAAAAAAAAACCCATCGTTTTGGGTTTCGAGCTGAATTCGGGCCACCAAATTTCGAGCTACCAAGGATTATTCATAAAGTAAAATAAATTTTTTAATTCAATAAGATAAAATGTCATATCTAAATTATAATTATTTTATTTTCTCTCACAAAAATTTGAAAAATCAAAAAATTTATTCCAAACGAGATTTTTTAATCCCAAACTCTCAAAATATTAAAAAGTTAAAAAATCAACCCATATCCTAAACGAAGGCTAAAGTTGTTGGCTTTCAAACTTTAAAACTGTTTTTAAATTTTATTTTATTATTTTATATCCTTAGTAATTTAATTATTTTATATCCTTAGTAATTTATTTTTCTCTATATTTTAATCAAATTTATTTAAGTTTTACATGTATTTAGGCTTCGTTTGGGAACATGCTAATTTTGTAACTTTTTGGTTATTTGGTTAAAATATGAGCTAAAAAAAACAAGTATATTTGTGATGACTTTTTGATTTTGTATGAAAAGATGTGCAAAAAGTAGAGAGAAAAAGAAAATCTTTAATTTTTTGGAATGAGTTGTTGGCTTTTTGGCCTTTTTAGTAACTTTTTAACTAAACCGGCATGTTACCAAATAAGGCCTTAATATAGGTGTAATTAAAGAATAAAAATATTTGTAATGAATTTGAAGGTACTGTTAGGTTTGTGGGGCTTATCATTTGTATTATTTCGATAATTCGAACTGTTCAATGTGTAAAATTCATTTTGTATTTTAAAAAAAATAAACGGTGAAAAAATAAACGGTTGACATAAATTTAATCCGATGAAATAGCTATTAATATTCGATCAACGTGATTTTTTACAGATATAGAGCTCGTTTGGGATGTGGGTTGGCTTTTTGTCTTTTTAGCTTTTTGACTATTTTAGCCTTGGGCTAAAAAATTTCATTTGGGGTAGATTTCTTTGATTTTTTTGACTTTTGTGAGAGAAAAATGAAATGATTATGGGTTGAATGTGACATTTTATCATATTTGGTTAAAATAACATATTTTGTCTTATATGACTATTTTAGCCCTAGTGAGGCATCCCAAACAAAGCTCATATAATAGTAGACGAATTTTACATATTTAACGATTCAAATTATCGACACGAAACCCGTGGTGGGCCTGTACGGGCCTAACAGTACCCTCCAGTCCAATCATGGGCTAGAGGGAAGCCAGCCCCCCAATGAATAATGCTATATATATTAATTGATATATTAATTAATGTATGAATATGATATAATTTTAAAAATTTTAAAAATTTATAATTTGTATAAGGAGTGAGGTCACTAAAATTAATATCATAATATATAGGGGTACTTACCAATTAGTCCTATTCACTAGACTTATTTACCTACAGGTCCTAACTAATAAATTTAACACTATAAAAATAAGAGAGTGATAAATTTATCACTAAAAAATTATTCATAAAAAAAGAGACTGATAAATTTATCACTATAAAATTATTCATAAAAAAAAAGACTGATAAATTTGTCTTTATCACTTAATAAATTATATCAAATAGGACTTAATGGGTAATAAGTCTCAAAGTAGGACCTATTGAGTAATAAGTCTCCCAAATAAAACCTATTGATAGTTTACCCTAATATATATTGGTATATTAATTAATATATTAATTATTAATTGGTACATATAAAGTCAATTCGTATCTTACATAATCAAATAAACACGTGGCAATATGTATCCACTATATGTATCCAGTTCTAGATAGGTAGGTAGTTTCTCGGAAATTTCTCTGTTTTGTGCCGTATGGAAGCACGGGAGGTGTCTGTTTGGTACAATTTATTAAAATTATCTTGGGATTTTTATTGATAAATTTTATTTAGAAGTGTTTTAATTTAAGAAGTTGATGAAGGAATTTTTTAATCCATTTAGTCTCATGTATGTATAGTTTTATTCTATAAAATTCTTTTTCTTGATATTACACTATTTTCTTGGACACTTATGCACTTATATTTAATTTTGATACTCTTATAAATATTTTTTGAACGGTTAGTAATTTTATGATGTGAACATTCATATTTTAAAATTCACATTGGTAGGAATGTAAAATTTGCCCGTGGGCGGCCCGAAACCCGACCGCGAGCCGAGGCAGGTCCGACCCGTTGACAATGTGAATATTTACATTGTCATGTTAACATTCACATTAATAGGAGTGTAAAATTGGCCCGTGTCCCGTGGCGGCGCGCAACCCGCCCGCGGCCCATGGGCGGCCCGGGGCGGGCCCGGTCCAGGCCGTTGACAATGTAGATATTCACATTAACATGTTAACATTCACATTGATAAGAGTATAAAATTGGCTCGCGGCCCATGGGAGGCCAAAAGCCCGCCCGCGGCCTAGGGCGGGCCCGGCCCCGCCCGTTGACAATGTGAATATTCACATTGACATATTAACATTCACATTAATAGGAGTGTAAAATTAGCCCGCGCCTCGTCACTGCCCGACACCCGTCCACGACCCCTGGGCGTCCCGGGGGGTCCGGCCCGGCCTGTTGATAATGTGAATATTCACATTGACATGTTAACATTCACATTGATAAGAGTATAAAATTGGCCAGTGGCCCAGGGTGGGCCCGACCCGGCCCGTTGACAATATGAATATTCACATTGACATGTTAACATTCACATTGATAAGAGTGTAAAATTGGCCCGCAGCCCGTGGGCGGCCTGAAACCCGACCGTAGCCCGTGGGCGACCTGAAACCCGACCGCAGCCCATGGGCGGCTCGAAACCCGACCGCCCACGGGCCAAAAAATTAGGCCCTAGCCCTGGCACAAGGGTATTCGGGCTTTGGACGGGCCGATGGATCGAGCCTCGGGTCGGGCCTGGGCCTAGCCTCGAGCTTAGGTCGGGCTTGGGCGGGCTTGGCCATTTTTTTTAAATTCTTTTTAATTTTTTCTACCAAAATTTTATTATTTTTCACAAAAAAATGCCTTACTCCTCGGCGTGGGCTGGGCCTCGGACCGAGCCTTGAATGGGCCTTAAGCGGGCCGATGGGCCGGGCGGGGCTTCAAAATGATAACCTAGGCCCGAACCTAGGGTCTCGGACATGCCCGGGCCCGGACCCAAACGAGCCTACCCCGGGCTGTAGGCGGGCTTCGGGCAGCCCACGGGCCGTGGGCCAATTCTACATTCCTATCAATGTGCATTTTAACATGTCAATGTGAATATTCACATTGTCAACGGGCCGGGCCGGGCCTACCCTGGGCCGCGGGCAAGCTTCGGACAGCGGGCAAATTTTACACTCCTATCAATGTTAATATTAACATGTCAATGTGAATATTCACATTGTCACGGGTCGAGCCAAGCCCGCCTCGGGCAGCAGTCGGGTTTCGGGCCGCCCACGGGCTGCGGGCCAATTTTACACTCTTATCAATGTAAATGTTAACATGTCAATATGAATATTCACATTGTCAACGGGCCGGGTCGGGCTCGCCCTAGGCCGCTGGCCAATTTTATACTCTTAGCAATGTGAATGTTAACATGTCAATGTGAATATTCACATTGTCAACAGGCCGGGCCGGGTTCGCCCCAGGCCGCCCACGAGCCGTGGGCGGGTTTCGGGTAGCCACGAGGCGCGGGTTAATTTTACACTCCTATCAATGTGAATGTTAACATGTCAATGTGAATATTCACATTGTCAACGAGCCGGGCCGCGGGCGGGCTTTTGGCCGCCCATGGGCCGCGGGCCAATTTTATACTTTTATCAATGTGAATGTTAACATGTCAATGTGAATATTCACATTGTCAATGGGCCAGACCGGGCCCGCCCCGGGCCGCCCACGGGCCGCAGGCGGGTTTCGCGCCGCCACGGGACGCGGGCCAATTTTACACTCCTATTAATGTGAATGTTAACATGTCAATGTGAATATTCACATTGTCAATGGGCCGGGCCCGCCCTGGCCCGACTCGAATTTTTCCGAGCACCCACGAGGATCGACATGGGCCGGGCCCCTACATATTGACGATATGAACATTCACATTGACCGTGTGAACATTCACATTAGGGATATTTTGGTAATTATGTCACCCATAGGACTTATTGAAATATAAGAAAATAATGTGAACTAAATGGAACATAAGTAGATGAAAAGGGTATTTTGGTCTTCTTATCTCAAATAGGACCTAATGGAATAGTTAAAAAGAATATGAATGGGATAGAATAAAGCTCTTAGAAAGTGGATTTATCAAAAAAGCTCCCAAACTTATATTGATAATATGTCAGTTAAATTTATTTATCAAGTGATGGAAAATATTATAAATATTAATAATTAATATTATAATTTTTTTTTGTAAATAAAAAATTTATAAATAAATTTACTGACACCACTGTCATGTAATTATTCCTTAAAATTAATTATAATTTTCTTTTTTTTCTTTTTTATTTATTTTGCGAAATTTTAGATCTCGTTTGACATTCAATTAAAAAATGTATGTTTTTTAAATATTTTTTAATTTTAGTATTTTTTTTAAAAAAATTGTATAAATGATTTTTACCTTTTTTTTGACCAATCTAGAGTAGAAGAATCTTTAAAAAAATAATATATATATTTTTTTAAATTCATTAAAGACCAAAAAAAAGTCAATTATTTTTTACTTCTTTTGTTGTTAATGGATTTTTTTTTTTTTTTTTTTTTTTTTTTTTTTGTGGTTTGTCTAATTGAATTGATCTTAAAAGTTTATTTTTTAAGAAAAAAATATTCACTAAACGCAAAAAGAGTCAACAAAAAAAGGGTCCATTTTTTAAATTTATTAGGGTCCATTTGAGAAGATCATTTAGGCTAAAATAGTAATATAAGATAAAATAGGCTATTTTAGTCAAATAAAATAAAATTTCATATCAAATCCATAATCATTTCATTTTTCTCTCAGAAAAGTCAAAAAAATCAAAAAACATATCCCAACCGAGACTTTTTAGCCTCAAACTAAAAAGCTAAAAAGTCAAAAAGTCAATCCACATCTCAAACGAAAGCTTAAAAAAGTCAATCTCAAACACTCACTTAGAATATCTCGAGCAAGCATAGCTAATCTAGCTATCTATAATTTCACTTTACTACTTTAACTAGCCATTTTCTAAACATACATTCCAATAAACTCTCTTCTTTAACTATGTTCTTTTAAAATATTATTAGAAGCTTTGGGTGGATAACCGGGTGGTCGACCACTAGGTGAAAGTTTTGCTCACTTTAGCGTCAAAATGAGAAATGAGGGAAGAAAAAATTAATAAAAAAAATTATAAGGCCCATAAATAGTGTCTTACTTATCCTGGCAAGTTACTGTGGCTCTCAACCATTTCAGTGAAGCTTGAGCGAGTTTGCTAGAAGAGTATTTTCTACTTCCAAGCTAGCTTCTATTAGGGGCGAGTATGGTCCAGATTGGAATAAAATCAGGACCAATCCGTTATCTACGGTTTTTAAAAAATTGGAACCAATCTAATCCGTTTATATAGCGATTCCGGTTTTGACTCGTTATCTATTATATTTCGGACTCGGGTTTAATACTTTCATATTGTTGTTTACCTCTTGTTTTCCTTGTATCCCTTTAGAATTGGCTTTCGAGTTGTGGTTGTGCGTTTAGAACAAGTTGGTTGCTTGTTTTTCAAATCCTTTATCGCCCAGATTTTGGCTCTTGCGCTTGAGCGAGCTTCACAAATTTTGCCTCTCCGCTTAAGCGGCCATTTTCGTGCTTAAGCGGGATTCGTCAAATCTCAGTATTTCTTTTGCAGGTCTACAAATGCTGGAAGTGTGCATTGGACGCTCGAGTGTCCAGTCTCACGCTCGAGTGAAGCCTTGTGTCTGACGCTCGAGCGGGGCTTTCTACGCTCGAGCGGACTGCGTGTATAACAATCCGATAATATGACATTTTGAATCGCTTTTTATTCTCTCTCTCTCTTTCTAAAACTTTCCAAAAAGCTCGTTCTTGAGCCTCTCTCTCAAAAATTCACATTCCCTCTAAGATTTCATCTAGATCCATTGATCTTTTTACCCTAGTACCATTGAGAAAAAGATAGAGCATCTCAAGATCTACCTTTTGATCCGAATAGAAGTGGGTTTCGGCATTCTTGGAGTTTCTCTCTTGTTTGGCTCATCTTCTTCCTTTGAGGTAGGGATTCTTTCTACACCTGCATATGATATTTAGCTTAATTATTGTCTCTTGTGTAACAATGGTGTGATTTGGGGATGTTTTAAACAAACCTAGGGTTTGGGCACAAAAATGGAAAAAGAGGTTTTGGGTGAAGATGAAATAAATGCTTGTGAGGTTTGAAAATGATGTTGTGTTATATCTAATTTGATGATTTTGGCACTTGGCTGACATTTGGGAGAAAAAAGGAAAATTGCCCTAATTTGATCAAACTTCTATTTTGTACAAATAATTGGAATTGACATTAAAAATGTGAAATTGAGAGGGTATTGATATAAATGGTGGAATTGGTTATGTATTAACTCATTCTTTTGGAAGTTTTGAATAAACTATCTATTTAAGATTAAATATATGTCTAAAGATAACTGTATTGGGCTATCGGTGGAGGATAGCTTTGACTGTTGTAGAAATTGCATGTGGATTAGGTGAATTGAAACTAATCTTTTGATAGTTGTCATTGAATATGACCGTGTTTATATACATTGTATATGTATGTTTGTTTGGAAGTGGAAAGGAGATATGTTCTATGTTTGATTATAGGTTTAAATACATTGCATATGTATGAATGTTTGTTTAGGAAGGAAAAAGGGGTTGTGTAACATGCCCGGGGGGTACCCGCGCGCGTTAAACAGTTCGGACTCCCGAGATCTCTTTGATCTCAAGTTTCACGAGTGCAATGTGAAACATAGATGAGAGTCCAGATTTGGCAACTTTTATTGAAAATCTATTTTATTGCAATTTTGTCAAAAATGGACTGCGTCATCAGATCTCAGAGTCGCCACCTAATATTTTGGGAAATTAGGAAACCCATGACTCGGTGCCAAAGGCCACTGTTCGTCGTAACCAAGGATGCTTGGCTCGGAACCTTAGGTATGAGAGGGGAAGGTCAATAATGAGCACCCCCGCTCACCCGATCAAAAGATCGGTCTCTACTAAACCATGATATGACTTTTATTTTCTTTATATGTTCATGTTCTGATTATTTTAGTAAATCCTAAAATTTACTATGTGAAGCATACAAGTATAGACTAGTTTGCTCAAATTGGAACAATTCAATTTCATGTTCGTTTTTGGAAAAGGGTTTGAATTTGCCACTTGAAAAAGTGGGCTTAAAGTTTGTGAATTTGCCACTGCAAAGTGGGCTTAAAACGTACATTTATTGAATTATTCCAATTCAAACAACAAGCCTTCATCCACAGGCATTCATACAGTTATATCACTTAAGCAAATAGCCACATGGTAGGATGCTAAACATAGTAAGAAAAACACACACAAATGGGATGCTAAAGCATAAAAACTCACAGATTGACCGACGTCCCTCGAACAACTACAAAACAAAGTTAGTAAAATATGCATGATCTTATATACAGAATCCTAATGCAATTCACACATGAGATGCAACCTAGGATTTGACTTCTACAATATGGCATGTGAATCATCTCAAAAACATGGGGTAGCACATAGAATCACATAAGGATTGATGAAATCCACAAATAGGAATTTAGCCGAATCTTAATGCATGAGACGTGAATGTAAAGCATGGATATGCATGGCATGTTAGATATATACATACACACAGTTAGGGAAAGCGATTAAAGAATGGGATAGAAAGAAGCGGGGTGGGGGAATTATTACAATACTTGAATTATTACAGATCCGAATGAGGGAGAGAGGAGAGAAAAATAAAATAAAATAAAACCTCACAAACACTCAAAATAAAAATAAAAGTTTTAAACCCCGAGCCATTCTGCAACTAACAAACATCCATGTGTTTTCAATCCAATCCAGCCCATATAAACGCATCCTGCCACTTCATCTCCATTTAATTCCACAACAACCCAGAAGGCCATGGGCCCAACATAAACAGATTTTCTATCTAGAAGCCATGTGAACCCAACATAAACATTTATAACAATCCTATGTGAAACCCAACATAAACATTTTTTTTTTGTTAAAAAAAAAAAAACATTTTTATTACCCACAACCCACACCCATGAACACCCACACCCATGAACACCCACTTATCTTTCTACTTCACCTTCTCTTTCCTCTCTGCTTTCACTCTCTTTAAAATAATTCACTTATCCCCCATGAACCATACCTCCCTCACCACATTTTCTCTCTCTAGACACCTTTTTTGTTTTACACCCATGAACCATCCTCAAAACCAAACACCCACACATGCTCACCCACTTACCACCTTTCTCTCTCTAAGCCGAGAGAGAGAGAGTGCATGGTTCCTTGGTCTATGTCCAGCTGTGTGTGTGTGTCTGTGAATGATGGTACCGTGTGTATGGTGGTGATGGCAGTGTGTGGTCTGTATGTATCAAAGAGCGAAAATGTTAGAGAGAGAAGAGAGCCCCCTCTCCGTGGGTGTGTGTGTTGTCCTCCTGTCATGCATGGCTGCTGGGTGTAAAGGTCTAAAGAGAAAGAGGAGAGCTGGGTTTTTCTTCACTTCATCCCCTTCATTCTCTCCCTACCAACCAATCTGTCTGTGTGTGTGCCTGTGTGTCTATTGAGTGTGTGATAGCCTCGGTTGTGTGTGTGTTTTGCTAGGTTGCCGTGTGTGTGTGCAGTGTGAGTGTGTGCATGGGTGTGTGAGAGAGAGGTGGGTGCTGTGTGTGTGTGCTGGGTGTGCCTTTTAGTTTCCAAGTGCAGCTCCCTCTCCCCTCTCTCCCGTGCGTGCTGTGTGCCGTGAGTGTGTGATAGGGGGAATGAGTTGTGTATTGTGATCTATGTGTGTCTGCCTTGTGCATGCGTGTGATGAGTGTCTATGGAGATGTGTTGGGTGCTCTCTCTCTCTCTCTAAACCCGTATGTGTGTGTGCTTGGTCTGTGATGGGTGTTTTGGCTACTGGGTGTGTGTGGCTGCTATCTGTATGTGTCGTGTGTGTGTGTGATATGTGGGAGAGAGTGGCAGGGTGTTTGGGGCTAGTTGGGTTTGTGTGTTGTGTGAGTGTTTCTCTCCTCCTCCTCTCCCCAAGCCGAGAGAGAGAGAGAGAGATGGGTGCCTCTGTGTGTCCCCCCCCCCCGAACCACACCTCCTCACCACCTTTTATTATTATTATTATTATTTTTATTCCCTCATTCCTTCTCTCTAACCTTTTTCTTTCTAAAACAATGCTCTCAACCAAGAAACCCCACCATTACACAAAGCCCATTTTTTTTTTATTATCTCTCGCCAGCCTAATCCCATGAAATCAACATCTTTTTTTCTTTTTTTTGTCTACCCACCTCACATGCTAGCTGTTAGTACATTATTTATCATTCCCTCTGTCCCTCCACCGAATTATGCTCTACCCACCCATCAAAACATAATCATGCTATCTGATCTTTTTTTTTTTTTTTTTTGTATTTATTATTATTATTTTTTTGTTTTTTTTTATTTTATATTAATAAAATATCTAAAAAATATTATTTCTACTAATTTATATAAAAACATCTAAAAATATGTACACACACATAAAATTATAAAAGATTACAAATTCATATAAAACTATTTTAATTTGACCAAAAATGGGTGAGGTTTGAGATTAAAATTTCAATTTGATTTTTCGGCTGAGAAATTCATAAAATAGCACATTTCAATTTTCATCAGCGGGTGGTCAAAATAAAGTACCCAAGTCTTAGGGCCGGTCAAAATGGGGTGTCTACAGGTTGGATTCCATTATAATTAAGTTGGCTGGAGTGTCCTGGGTGAAAGTCCCAAAATTATACATGGGTGCTGTAGATGTCCCCGAACGTCCCGGGAGAGAATCCCGTTTTGTTCATTTGGGGCTTACTACAGTTCAGGACTTAATGTCACGGTCTTGTATCTAATCTTGTAGAGTGCAATCCAAGACCGATGAATCATCAAAGAGTCCAAATTTGACAAACCGTTTTTTGAAAACAGATTTTTTGAAAGAAGTGCCAAACATGGACTGCTTTGCCAGATACAGAGTCGCCACCTAAATATTTATTTTGGGAGAATTTAGGAAACCCTTACTCGTTGCCTAAGGCCACGTGTCTGTCATCACCAAAGTTGCCTCGGCTCAGGAACTTGGGTACGATTGGGGAAGGTCACTTCGTGAGCACCCCCGCTCGCCCGATCAAAGATCGGCCTCTACTAACCATGATATCGAGTTTTGAAAACATTATGTGCTCTTATTCCGGTTATTAGCCTAGATTTACTACGTGATGCGCACAGCATACAAATATAGACCGGATCGCCTGAATTGGAACAAAACATTTCATGTTTGTTTTTTAAAGCGGTTTGCTACTCGCAAGTAGGCTAAAATGCGGATTTTGCCACCCTCAAGTGGGCTTAGAAAACATGGTGATTTGCCACTATCTAGTGGGCTTAAAACACACATTTCGATGAATTGTTCCAATTTAAATAATCCAACATTCACCCACAGGCATTCAGGCAGTTATATCACATAAGCACTTAGCCTCATGGTAAGCATGTTATCATGGTAGTCACTCACACACATGCAAGGATGCTAAAGCATAAACACTTACCGAGTACTCCAAGCCAAAACAGAAGCTATGCTAGAAATCAATGCATGATCCTAACTATGCTGAAATGCCTAATGCAACACATGCAAGAATGCAACTATAATAGGTTCGGCTACTCTAAGATGGCATATGATGATGCTACAGCTAACACGTATTCAACTTGAAATTAAAATACAATGCAGTTAGTATGATGCGCCGAGCCCAGTGCATGTAAGACAGATGAATGGATGCCAACATGCGAGCATAAGTATGCTAATTGAAACATGCCCTAATCTAACCATCATAAGCTGGTAAATAAAAGGGAGAAAGACGTGGGGTTGGAAGACATACATCACACATACGCACACTTATTACAATTGTACCCTCGCTCGGAGGGTCCGAATAAATAATTACAGTCCGAATAAATAATTAAATATTACAAACCCTAATTAATTAACAAATTAACTAGAAAAGCAAGTAAATTAGCATGCAAGCTAAATGGACCGCCTCAGCTCTGTTCTGAATGATGAAAGATGCATGCATGCTCGAGCTGCCTTGTCGGGAAATTCCTCGCGATGCCCCGATTTGCCTCTGTTTGCAATTAATGCCGGAATGCTGTGCAAAGCTCTAGAAGGCTGCTGATTTCTGGTTTGCTTTGTAGCAGAGAGCAAGAAAGGGCATGGCAAAGTATTTTCACATATGTATGCACACCTCGATCCTCGTGCCACCAATCACGCATCTCGATACATGATGGCCGAGGAGTCGAATTGCACGACTCGATATGAAATGAATGCACATATAAACACAACAAGGCCTAGACTCCATCATGGTTAATCCGGAGTGTCGGCGACCGGGAACTGAGACACGTTTCGTCACTTCGGGTACGAAACGTCCCTCGTTTCCCGTGTTTGGGCTAACTCCTATCCCAAACACAATGCAAATGAGATGGCATACACAATGCACATGGCATAACATGGCATGCACAATGTACTAACATGCAACCTAGCATACGCAATGCTATGGACTAAAATGGCATACACAATGCACGATGGACTTACACCAATATGAGTGGACCTCAGCCACACTCACATCAGTGGCCATTGGTGGAAATGAGACAACCGAAACACATGCAAACATGCATGGATGCAAATGACCGATCCTAAGGCATAACATGCAACTCTAACTAAGCACGGCAAAGGATGAAACATGGCATAGAATGGGACATGATACAGCTCTGAAATGGCATAAAAGATGGTCCCGAAACATGCAAATATGTCACACAATGCATGCTAGGTGGCTCGGGTACCGAAACTAGTGAAGTACGTTACACTAGAGGTACCCAAAGCGATGCACAAATGGAAAAACCAACCCCAAACAGACCCTAGGCAGGTCTGAAACAGTGGGAAAATGGCCTAAAATGATGGCTCAAAATGCAAGGAAATGGAGCTCACTCAATGGTCCGAAAACAAGGCATTCATGGACAACTCTCAAGCACACTTAAGGAATAGAAAACATGGCAATATGGCATTGATACAAGCTCTGAAATATGATGTATAATGGACCCAAAACATGAACACACCTCAGTATATGCATGGAATGAGCCTCAAAACTCAAACTTAAGCATGGGTATTGAACTACAAGCATGCAAAACAAACATCATTCGACCATGAGAGCCAAAAAAAGAGCTAAGGCAGTCCAAAATATGCACAAAATCAGTTTAAGGTATGGCCAAAAAGTGCTAAAATCAAGGGTCAACAAAGCATGCAAAGAAAGCTAGTGAACCATGAGTTGCACTACAACTATATGAAGCACATGAGGGCTCACCAAACCAGCCAAAAAAAAAGTATTCCATGCCAAAATATGCCCAAATAACCACTGAAACTCAGTCAATGCATGCAATAATGATAGGCTCCTTTGGAGGGCCATGCAAGGGGTTGTTCTACACATATAAGATAGATAAGCAAAATGGCAAAACCACCTCTGGACAGAGGTTCTAAGGGTCCTAAAACCCACCAAAAAGGCCCTGAAATTAGTCTAGAAAGCATGCAAATGAAAGCCCCTTTGAAAGGCCTTGAATATGATTGTTCTACACATGCATAATAGACATTCAAAATGGCCAAAAGGGCTCTGGACAGAGCTTATGCAGACCTTAAAACTCACCAAATAGGGCCTGAAACATGACTTCAAAACATGCAAAATGGAGCTCCTTTGGAAGGCCAACAAAGCTAGTAAAGAGAACAAGGGGTGAGAGAGACACCCCTCTCTGATTTTAGGGCTCAAAAATACATATTTGCCACTAAAAATTCACTGAATTTTAGTGGCCAAAAGGCCAAACCAAGGCCAATACAAATGCTCTAATGCATAGCCCTAAACATGAGGAAATGAAGCATGCAAAGGGGAAGATGACCCCAAACAGAAAAATGACCTTGATCAAACTTAAAGAGAAGCTCAAAACAAAAAAAATTTCAGTTTATGTCGAAGTCCAAAAATTCTTGCAAGTAAGGCTAAAATATGAAGCAAAATAAGGACCAAAAGAGGGAATAGGTGACTTACCCTTGTAGCCAATAACTCCAGCAACTTCTGGACCAAGAAAATGAACTCTCAACCTTTGAAAAACAGCTCCAAGGTACTTAGGATGGTAGTGGAGGTGTTGTGCTTAGAGGTGTAGTGTAAATGGCCAAGAATAATAGAATTTTGAAGTTTGGAATAGAGAGATATGGAGGGAAGTGTATGTATGCTTGAGGCTAATTGTTCAACCCTTACAAATGAAGAGGAGGGTTTCTCTTATAGCCAAAGAGGTCTAAAGCTTCTCTTGGAAGCTTGGAAGCAAGATTAAACATCCTCCATACACGTGTATGGAGGATGCAGCAAATGCCTCCCAGCTGGCACAGCTGGAAGCAACTCAGGAAGACAAAACAGGAGGGAGTAGGCCGACCAGTTCAAGTGGTCGGCCGACCAGGCCAGGTGGTCGGCCAGCCACCTTTTGTGGTCGGCCAGCCAGGTCAAAAGGTCCAACTCAAAAAAGGTGGTCAGCCTACCCATATTGGTGGTCTCCCAGGTGAATACAACTCAGTGGTGATATGGAAGACCCGAAAATGTGACCCAGGAGAGAGGAAAATCAGCTTTCTAGCAAGGTTCAAAAAAGTCAGGAAGAAAAGCTGGTCGGCTGTCACGACCCAAACCCGGCCCTATGGGTTTAGCACCGTAACTGGCCAGTAATCCGAGATTACCAAAGGCCTGCTGAACAGTAATACAGTTAAACAGAGTACAGGGCCTGGCGGAAAGCCAATACAGTAAATAACTAGTGTCCATTGAGCTGTGGAAATCTGTATGCCAAAAACATTTTTATGCATTCACACGGTTTCCAACGGTACAGTCTATACAATCATTTACAAACATTCAGTACGGGGACTAGATCCCTCGTAACAGTACAGTAAAACAGTAGACAATCTAAACAGGAATACAAAACGGTAAGGAGACCGATGGGGACACAAAACACCCCAAGCCATAGCATGGCAACTCGGAACCTCGCAGTGAGGCACATAGGCTGGCTTGACAAAACTGGGGACCAACCCACGCTCCTAGCTCCGGTCTGGGCTGTGAGAACCTACATATATATATAAACAGTGAGCTAAAGCCCAGTGAATAACATAAAGCGTAAAGAGGTTATGAATGAATGTCCTTACAGTAATGAAAGCAGTTCATTAAACAGTATTTCAGTCTTTCAGTATTTCAGTCAATCAGTCATATGTGGTACATCCATAAGCCTATAACAGTAGGTCCCAAAGGACCGAGTCTTAACAGACCCAACAGTAATGATGGCCAATCATTTAGTAAACAGTATGGTTCCACGAGGGAACCGACAGAGCTCTGTGTCAGTATACAGTCAGTGCTAAGGATGCCACAGTACAGTTCAGAATACAGGACATACATTCATTCAATAAACAATATCAGTTCAATAACAGTTCAGTTCAGTATTCAAAAGATAACCATTTTGAACATATCTTTACACGATTGTTACTCACAGAGATTGGGCTAATAGCAGCTAGAGCGCGTCCCCGAGAGCCAACCCTAAACAGTTAACAAATAGAACACACACTAAGTTTCACAGTCGGGAAGATGATGATTAAATCCCTAGATTTCCTCGGTGTGGTTCTATGTCTAAATCCTCATTAAGATGCCTTAAACTAGGCCTAAGAATGCCTAGGATGAGATGAGGATGCAAAAATACAGTTGGAAGGCATTTTTCAAAAGTTGCTGAAAACAGGGGTCTCGCTCGAGCGAGCCTTCCTTCGCTCGAGCGAGGTTGCAAAATCAAAGGATTCGCTCGAGCGAGATGTCCTTCGCTCGAGCGAACTGTTAAACAGTAAAAGTACTGGATGCTCGATTTTTACGCGCGATACCACGCTCGATGCTCGCTCGAGCGGAGACCTGAATAAAGGGTGCTCGCTCGAGCGAGGAATCCTTCGCTCGAGCGAAGAAGCCAAATCTGGAATTTCCAGATTTGCCTTCCAAGCTCAAACCAAGCATTCACAACCCAATTCTCGACCTCTTGGGCCCAAATTCTGGAAAATACATTCAAAAACAATGTATAACAGGTTTCAAAAGCCAATTTATGAATTCAAGCCCCAAAGGTGAGTCAATTAAAACCATTTTCAAACCCATTTTCAAGAACAATGTGTGAACATGCAATGCATGAGTTTTAAACCAAGTTCAATCTTCAAATCTTGCTCTAAGGAGTTCCAATCTTTCAAAACAACTTGAAAACATGGATTAAGATAAAAACATGGACATGCATGCACAATTCAACACATGAACTCAACTCAAAATGTACCAATTCAAGCATGCATGCAACAATTCAAGCTTAATCCAACCTCTATGCACTAAAACATGGCTCAATCCTACAATGATGCATAGAACATGCAAGATGAAGCTCAAAGATGACAAGAGGACAATGAATTCACTTACCTAAGTCTTAATTTAAGGTAAGGAAGCTAGATTATGCCAAGTTATACACCAATTCCAAGCAATTTCCACAATTTCTTCAAGTTATCCACAAGATGAACTCTCTCTCTCTCTAACCTCTTGTTTGGTCGGCAATGAGCAAGAAAAAGGGCTGATCAAAATGTCTATCTAAGTGTATAAGGCACAACAATATTGAATAAACAATTGTCCACTAAGTGGCTTAAGTGTAAATAAGTCCAACATTTCAATTAACTTATTTTAATTTAATCTAATCATTCCTAATCAATTTTCAGATAAATACACCATTAAATCACAAATATTCTACTGATTCTAAAACAGTAAATGGTTTCTAAATCGGCCGCCGATAAGGCCTTCAATTAGCAGTTAAACACACGAATTCAAACAGATAATCAATCAAGCAAACAGATGCAATATGCAATTCAATAGACAAACTTATTCAATTTCAGTTTCGATTTCAATCGGTTTATTCAGTAACTCAGTTAATCCAATTACCAGTCATTATCAGTTCAGTTTAGCAATGATCAGTACATAATTCAGTGGTTTAACGGTAATCAGTACGAGGGTTGTTACAGTCTCCCCTCCTTATAAGGAGTTTAGTCCTCTAAACTCGAGTTACCTTCAGTTTGGAAGAAAACAGGTTCAGTGGGAACAAATCCGGATATCTTTTCGCCATGTCATCTTCCCTTTCCCAAGTGGCATACACACCACCATGATTCTGCCAGTCAACTTTCACTAGTGGGATCTCTTTGTTTCTCAGTTTCTTGATCCGCCGGTTTACAATTTGTATAGGCCGTTCCTCGTAAGTGTAGTCATCACTCAACACGATACGGGTAGGCTCAATCACATGAAACGAATCTTGAAGATAGTCTCTCAACATCGAAATGTGGAAGACGTTATGCATATGCTCCATTTCAGGAGGGAGCGCAACTTGATACGCCACCGGATTGATTTTCTCAATAATCTGATACGGTCCGACATACCTTGGCGCTAACTTGCCTTTGACCCCAAAACGAGTCTGGCCTTTCATTGGTGTCACTTTTACAAAAACGTGATCACCCACTTCATACTCTCTGTCCCGTCTTCTGACATCCGCATAACTTTTCTGTCTACTCTGTGCAGTTTTCAGTCTCTGTTGTATCAGTCTTATCTTTTCAGTCGTCTCATATACAATCTCGGGCCCAAGCAAAGGCCCATCTCCAACTTCTGCCCAGCAAATTGGAGATCTACACTTTCTGCCATACAATGCCTCGAAAGGCGTCATACCAATACTCGAATGGTAGCTGTTGTTGTAGGCGAATTCAGCCAATGGCAAATGGCTTTCCCAGTTTCCCTGAAAATCAAGGACACACATTCTCAGTAGATCCTCTAAGGTTTGGATGGTCCTTTCTGACTGTCCATCAGTTGAGGATGATAGGCACTACTCAGCCTCAATTCAGTACCCAATGCAGTCTGTAGGCTTTGCCAGAACCTCGATGTAAACTTCGAATCCCTGTCAGATACAATAGATACAGGCACTCCATGCAATCTAACAATTTCATCAATATAAATCACAGCCAATTTATCCGCATTATAAATTGTCTTGACAGGTAGGAAGTGTGCAGATTTGGTCAGTCTATCGACAATAACCCAAATAGAATCCATACCTTTCCTGGAGCGAGGTAAGCCAACGATAAAATCCATCGTGATATGCTCCCATTTCCACTCCGGTATGGGTAAGGGTTGCAGTAAGCCTGCGGGTCGCTGATGTTCCGCTTTGACTTGCTGGCAATGAAGACACTTAGACACAAAATCGGCAATTTCTTTCTTCATTCCTGGCCACCAGAAATTCTGTTTCAAATCTTGATACATTTTCGTATTCCCCGGTGAATCGAAAACTTCGAACTGTGGCCTTCTTGCAGAACTCTTCTTTTCAACAATTCATGCATTCGGTACACACAGTCTTTCTTGAAATCCAAACATTGTTCTCAAATTGAACCCGGTCTCGGTTTTGAATTTCTTTCTTCGATGATTTTCTTCAAGAATCATCCAGTTGCTGTTTCTCTTTAATCTCTTCAATCAATGCTGGTTGAGCAGAAATAGCAGCTAAGGTTCCACCTTGTTCTCTCAGAACAATTTCAATCTCAGACTTCTCAAGGTCACAAAGCAACTCCTTCTGTCCAGTCAGCAAACAGGCTAAATTCCCAATTGACTTTCGGCTCAATGCATCGGCAACGGTGTTGGCTTTTCCCGGATGGTACAAAATCTGTAGGTCATAATCTTTAATCAGTTCTAGCCATCTCCGCTGTCTCATATTCAGTTCTTTCTGAGTGAAAAAGTATTTCAGCTCTTGTGGTCAGTATACACTTCACATGTTGCCCATACAAGTAGTGACGCCAAATTTTCAATGCAAAAACTACTGCAGCAAGTTCTAGGTCATGAGTTGGGTAATTCTTTTCATGCGGTCTCAACTGTCGGGAGGCATAAGCAATAACTCTCCCATTCTGCATTAAAACACATCCCAACCCTTATGAGAAGCATCACTAAAAACAGTATAACCATCCGTACCTGAAGGTAGAGTCAGAATCGGTGCAGTCACAAGTCGGGTTTTCAATTCTGGAATGCTGATTCCTTTGGTCAGTCCAGTCAAATGATATCCCTTTCTGTGTTAACTGAGTTAGTGGTAAGGCAATTTTGGAGAAATCTTTGACAAATCTTCTGTAATATCCAGCCAATCCCAAAAAGCTTCGGACTTCAGTCACATTTGTTGGTCTAGGCCAGGTCACTACAGCTTCAATTTTCTGCGGATCAACAGAAATTCCATCTTTGCTAACAACATGCCCCAAAAACATAACATGATCAATCCAGAATTCACATTTAGACAATTTAGCATACAGTTTCTGTTCTCTTAAGGTTTGCAGGGCAAGTCTCAGATGCTGTTCATGTTCTTCTACAGTCTTAGAATATATCAATATGTCATCAATAAATACAACAATGAAATCATCAAGGTACGGTTTGAAAATTCTGTTCATAAGGTCCATAAATGCAGCAGGGGCATTCGTGACTCCGAACGGCATAACTAAAAATTCATAATGGCCATACCTCGTTCTAAAAGCAGTTTTATCAATGTCTTCCGGTCTAACTTTCAGTTGGTGATACCCCGATCTGAGGTCAATCTTGGAAAACACTTGTGCACCCTGTAACTGATCAAATAAATCATCAATACGTGGTAATGGGTATTTTTTTTCACAGTTACCTTGTTCAATTCACGGTAATCAATGCACAGTCTCAGTGAGCCATCTTTCTTCTTTACAAACAAAACAGGTGCACCCCATGGTGAAGTACTGGGTCTGATAAACTTCTTGTCTAACAGTTCCTGCAATTGCACTTTCAATTCCTTCAGTTCAGTTGGAGCCATTCTGTAAGGAGCTTTAGATATCGGTTGTGTACCCGGAATTACATCCACATAAATTCAATTTCCCTG
>JAPPVO010003006.1:0-37342 GCA_030407325.1 Camellia japonica
GCAACTTCATCTTGAAGTTCAGCCATAACTTTTCCCCGATCAACTTTGTCCATTTGATCATCTCGGCCATCTTTGTCTATTCAGCATTCAAGAGTTCGGTTATGATCTCCGGTGCAGTGTTTTTCAGACTAGGGGCATTTTTTTCCGTTGCTGTGCAGTGCCGCGGTACTATTCAGACTAGGGGCAACTTTCCAGTTGCTAGGGATCCGGGGTTGTGCATCTCAGTGACAGATTTCAGGCATGTCCAGTTCTGATCCATATCGAAAATGGTTTTGAAAAGTTTTAATAAAAGTTGACTTTGTTCAAAATTAATCTTTTTACAACTTAGACCATTTTTGGACCAAAGTAGAAAATTTTCAGTACCCACAACCTTCAATTTCATTGATTTCAATACAGAGTTCTCCTGCTCTTACATACAATTTGAAGTTGCTTTTTGGCTACAATCATAAAGAAAACTTGAAAGTACTAATAAAGCAATAAATCCGGGGCATAGATAAGTCAGGTGTCCCTGCGCCCCCTCCTAGAGCTGGTCGAAGCCTCTTAATGACAAAGTAGGCCCTTCCTATGCCTCTTCATTGAGCCAATCCAAGCACTCATCAGACAAAGTGCAACTGAAAGTGGGAGCGGGGGCCAGGAGTTCTCTCGTCCTCCATGCTGTGGCATACCGGGCAAGCTATGCGCCTAGGGCTGGGAATGCAGCATGGTACTCTATCCCCTCTAGCGGGCAAGTCTGATCATGTCCGAACTGGCGCCGGAACCGGAACGGGAAATAGAAGACACAGTGTGTCATGCCAATCAATTGAATCCCAGGTTGACGGGTCATGCTGTAACTCATTGCTGGCAAATTGAGCCAAAGGCAGCACCAAGCAATGCGGTCTGCGGACAAACCGCACATCCAGTTGTACCACCACCTCTCATCCAGGGCATCGACCAGGCGTTGTCGGAAAAAGTAGCCGCGAGCTGCGTATGCTGGGCAAGACTCCACAATCTGTAACTTGTCTATCAACCACACCTGGGGAGGGATAAAAAATGAGAGAATAAAGAATAGAGAGATGTACGATGAGAAAAAAGTAAGAAAAGGGCTTTGAGAGAAAAACCGAGCCTGAGGGCCGAGTGATGTGAGCAATACATATGTGAGATTGGGTGGGAAACATTACCTGTAATAGTAGTGGGCTCCCCGCAAGCCTAGTCGTCTCTCGGCGATGAAAAGCGTCTAATCCCATCAATGTCTCAGCCAATGTCATGGCAATGTAGCTCTTGCCCTCCTTCAAGCCTTGGGCAACCTCGATCAATCGGACACTGAATCCACCGGAGCCCGGGGCAAGCAAGAAATGAGATAGCAAGCATAGGCAAAGCGCGTGTTCCCGATAGCCCTGCCAATGAGGGCTGCCGTGGTCACCAACATCAGAAAATCGGCAAACCAAGCTTGGGATGTCCAGTTCCCCGTCATGAATCAATGATCGAGTGTCATGCAGAGTGAGGCCGCACATTCGTCCTAAGGCTTGGACATGACCAAATCGGAGTTGGGGCAAGATTTCCTCGTTGCACTCGGACTCCATCAAAGCTCGAAAATCCTCGAAAGTAGGATACATCTCTTGCCCGCTAAAGCTAAAGACGTGTGTTACCAGATTCCAAAACCTTGCCGCGGCATGGAGAAAAGGAAGATGCAGCGGAGTACGGCCCAGCGTGAATAGTGCATTCAAGCCGAAGCCCCGGAAATTCAACTTTTCCGAGCCATCTAGAGAAGCAATCCAAGCTGTGAGATTTTGGGTGAGGAATGCCTCCATTTTGATGCAAAACTGAGATGAAATGAATGAACCACGAGGCTGGAACTTTTAAAGAGGATAAGGCACTGTTTGGGGGACACGTGTCGAAAAATTGGTAGCTGCCAAGCCAGGTGGTCGGCTGACCACCTTTTCTGGTAGGCCGACCACCCCCCTTGGTCTCTGATGAAAAAAACTGGTCGGCCAGCTCCCTTAGGTGGTCGGCCATGGAGAGGAGTGTGGCTCTGGTCTTGTTCTAGCTTCTAGAAGAAAATTCCTAGCATTTCCATGCATTGGGAGTGTTGAAGGTGTGAGTTTTCCTTAGTTTCGGATGCGTTCCGCCACCCAGATCGTCCGAGATACATCTGTTTATCGAGATGTTGTTGAATTTTGTTTATTGAGTCGTTGTTGAGTTTTGATTATCGAGTTGTTGTTGAGTTTTGCTTATCAATTCGAGTTGTTAAGTTTATCGAGTTGTTAAGTTTTGTCGAGTTGACAAGTTTTGTGTATCGAGTTGTTACTCTTTGTTTAATCAACATTGTTGTGTCTTGCTTATCGAGTTGTAAGTTTAATCAACATTGTTGTGTCTTGCTTATCGAGTTGTAAGCTTGCTAAGGTTTTGTTGATTCTTAGTAAGTTAAGTTGTTTAGTTTGTTACGTCGGTTCACTACCTGACTTGGCGATTTTCAATGCACAATCTCATTCAATCTCATTTTTGTGCAAAATGATGCGATGCGATGCTAAGAACATAAAATACAACACTTTTTGAACAAAAGCATTTTCATTTCATCATGCTTCCCTTTGTTACAACATTTTACAATAAGGGTACAAGTTTTACAGAAAATAAAACTACCTAATAATGTATAATGTGCTACAACTACTAGTAAAACAGGCAAATAAAGCAGGAACATCTGCATCAGTGCTCTCAAGTGCAAGAATAAGAGGCCCTCTTTGTCCTCTTCGGCTGAGAAGTCCCTGCACCATCTCCACCAGCACCACCATCTGAATCGGAGCTGCTATCCTCGGAACCCTCCTCGGCATCACCTCCGCCCTCAGAACCAGACTCAGAGTCATCTTCTCTGCCTGCAGATGTCTCTGACTGAGGATGCGCAGACTCTTCCTCCTCGCTGGACTCCTCCTCTATGACATGTGCTCTGTGCCTGCCTCATCTGCGAGACGAGTCCCCTCTCCCAGCTCCCTGAGAAGGCCTAGATGGCCCGGCCTGTGGCCCAGTATGTAGCGGAGGCATCTGAAAAGGAAAAGGACGATTTGAGTACATTAGCCAGTATGTATATCAGATGCAGATGTAAGAAAACTATAGTACATGAATATGGTGTGTGTCAGATGTGCTCTACGCATACAGTCAATCAATGCAGTGAAATGTTCAAGATCAGCATGTCATCAGAAGTATGATAAATGCAAGAAAACTAAAGAGTACCGGGACACCGACGATGGACAACTGCGTCTCTCTCCGCAGTACCATGCCCTCGAGTGAGGCCACTAACCTGAGCAACCCCTTAGTATACTCCGTAGTAGGCTGCAAATGCAAGTGCAAGTCATTAGTGAATGAATAAATGTCCAAACATCTAAGTGATAAATCAAAGCTGTTAAAGCATACCGGTGGCGAGTCGGGGTCTCTGACGTATGGGTGACCAGGCATAGGAGGCTCTATCGGAATCGGGTAGGAAGTCCCGTATCGCCATCCTGTCAACTCAGTCGGAATATCTGGCCATCCAGGGTGATGATAAGTCAGAGGAATCGGGGGGACCAGTCCAGCCCTACCCCTCGATGTGCCGGCTCTACTGGTCGAAGGAATGTCTCTAGCTCGGGCGCGACTCGAGGATGGCATGCCAGCAGACCTCCTCGTGGGGGTACGGACACCTGTTAATGGAGGCATCAAGTATGTATGACGATAAGTCGCGTACTCCCCCTCCTCCAAATGTAGCAATACGTCGGTACCCAACATGGCGCTAGTGACATCCTGAGGAGTGAGCCTATCAGCGGATCGCATGTCGTCCGGAGGTGCTGAGGGAACACTCTGCTCCGGGAAGCCCATAGTCTGGCGCAAGAAGCGGTCCCCTAGGAACCAGGCCCTACCAGCTGGCCCCTCAAACAAGATCCTGTACGAGAGAAGCAGCCCATCCTCCAGCAAACTGAAATCGGATGTCTCCACCCATAGGCGCCCAGGGCAGCCATGTGATCTACGGGTAACCAATGCATAAGCCGATTAGAAATTGCAAATGTGCAAGATGAATCAAAGATGAAAACATGAAGAACTGAGAGTTCTGAATTACCTCGGTCGGTCGCACTGTATCGAAAAACTGCCGCAGGAAAGGCAGAGTCTCCCTAGCTCTCGGCCGGTACTGGCCCTCAAATACGAGCGAATACGGAATCATGAGAGGCACCTCCACCTCAAGCTCCAGGGCTAGCGTCGGAAAGTACGCAAAACCCATAGCTGTGGAAAACAAGGCAATATCCATCAGTATACAGAATGCTGAGTGCAGAATATGAATGCAGAATGTGAATACAGAATGTACAGAGAATGCAGAATGCTGAGAGCGGAATGCAAAGTGCAGAATGTAAAGTGTGCCATGTGTGCAATGTACAGATAATGAAAAGTAGAAATGTAAATCAAGAGGGCAGAAAGTACCTCCCAGGCTCTCCAATAGCCGTCGACTATGTTCCCCCGTCCGCGGGAGGTCGCGCTCATGTAGCAATAGAGGGTAGCCAAGCCGGCGCCACCCCAGTCATACTGGCTGACCCGCGATAGGTCCACCAGAGCACTCAGCAGATATAGCCCAACGGTGTTCCCCCTATCGGCGAACAGAGTGGTCCCGAAGAGGAACATCAAAAACCCTCGGGTGTACTACGCTATCTCCTCGGGAGTCTCGGGCACCCTCTCTCTGAAATATGAAGAAAACCAGGTATACTGGACTCTGCCTGAGGATCTGTCAACTGGTGGGCGAGCTCCCAATAGATAGATCCAGGCGGCCTCTCACTCGCTCATATCCTCATCATAAGGGATCGTCCAGCCTCCCACGTCAAGGCCTGTCAGCACAGTAAAGTCGAACGGGGTCATAGTCATGTCCCCGGTAGCTGAGAAATGGAAGGAGTTGGTGGTGTCCCACTATCTCTCTACAAGGGCGCCCATCAATGTCCTGCTAGCAGGATAGCGAGATATCCCTGTGCAGAAGGGTCCGAACCTTGCCTGGTCAACCCAATCACAAACGGCCTCCGGGAGCTCTGTGTACCACTCCCTCACAACGATGGAGCCATATCCTCGTGTAACACGGGAAGATACCTACATTTATAATGAACACATGTATTCAGTTTCAGAATGAAATGAATAAGCTGTGTGCAAACGAAATGTATGAGCTGTGTGCAAATTAAATCAGATACGATGATATGAGCTGTGTGTTCAGAATTGAAGTGTGTGAGCTGCGTGTTCAACATCAAGCATATGAGCTGTGTGTTCAGAATTGAAGTGTGTGAGCTGCGTGTTCAACATCAAGCATATGAGTTGTGTGTTCAGAATTGAAGTGTGTGAGCTGCGTGTTCAACATCAAGTATGTGAGCCGTGTGTTCAGAATTGAAGTGTGTGGGCTACATGTTCAACTTTCAAAAACTGTGGGCTGTGTGTTCACCTCAAAAGTTTGAGCTGCGTGTTCAACTTTCAACAAGTGTGTGCTGCGTGTTCACAATCAAGATATGAGCTGCGTGTTCAGAAATTCAAAGTTTGGGCTGCGTGTTCAACTCCCAACAAGTGCGTGCTGCGTGTTCACAATCAAATATGAGCTGCGTGTTCAGAAATTCAAAGTTTGGGCTGCGTGTTCAACTTTCAACAAGTGTGTGCTGCATGTTCACAATCAAGATATGAGCTGCGTGTTCAGAAATTCAAAGTTTGGGCTGCGTGTTCAACTTTTAACAAGTGTGTGCTGCGTGTTCATAATCAAATTTGGGCTGTGTGTTCAGATTTCAGAAATGGTGTGTGCTGCGTGTTCACAATCAAGATATGGGCTGCATGTTCAGAAATTCAAAGTTTGGGCTGCGTGTTCAACTTTCAACAAGTGTGTGCTGCGTGTTCACAATCAAGTTTGGGCTGCGTGTTTAACTCTCAACAAGTGTGTGCTGCGTGTTCACAATCAAATATGGGCTGCGAGTTCAGAAATTCAAGTGATTGAGCTGTGTGTTCAAGATGCAAACTGAATACTGTGTTATAGACTAAGTATTCAGAACAAGCTGTGTGCTAGAATGAGCAGAAATATGGTGTGTGAGTCCGTTCAGAACGAGCAGATAAGCATGCATTAGCGAAAGCATGAAATGCACGGAAAATGCAGAATATATTGCAGAAAATGTAAAAAGTGAAGTGCATACCTCTCGTGCCTAATAGGAGAGGTGGGACTCCGGCTCCCGCAATAGCAGATCCACAGGTGCTCGAGCATCAAAATCGGTGAAATGATAGAAAATTGCCCGAGGGAGGGTGTGTGTCGGAGGGTCGTACCTCTCGGGAATGAACGGCCGAATCATCGGAGGTCAAGACATAATGTCTGGATCACCTCCGGCACCTGGAGGACCTTCGCCATGGGGGAAAGACCTGTCATTTCGAGAAAACTACAAAAAGGAGCAAAAATGAGCGAAATGAGCCAAAACTTGAAAAAGTCAACTCTCGGGAAATGAAAAGTCAACAAAAGTCAACTCCCGAGAAAATGTTCCAAATATTGAGACAAACTTACCCCAAGTGGCGAAAATGAAGAAAGAAGCACCGAAATCAAAATTTAATCGGTTCAAAGTGAAGAGAACTGAAAGTTTTCGCGAAACAACTTTGCATGGGGCGTTGGAAAATGCGTATAGAGCGCAGATCTAAGGAAGAAAATGGTCTAGGAAGGAGGAGAAGGTGATTTCGGATCTGAAGGTGCGAGCCAAAAGGTGTTTGGCAATGTGTATTTAAAGAAACAAGGGTGAAAGGACAAAACTGCCCTTGATTTGGGCTAGGTGGTTGGCCGACCACCTTTTCTGGTAGGCCGACCACCCCCTTGCCTCAAACCTGGTCGGTGGTGTTCCCAAGGTGGTCTCCCATGTCTCTTGAGCTCCCTGCAAATTTTGGTAGTGATCGGAGTCCCCGGCACCCGAGAAAGTACAAGAAAAGTGCACTTTTTGTCGCGAAATCCCTTCGCGGGAACTTCAACTCCAACTTTCGATGCGTGTTTCATCGTTACTCGTCAAGAGCAAGATGTATCCTTTTTGAGTACATTGTGACCCCTCCGGGAGGTAAACCGGAGGCCGCGATTGAATCGCCCTCGTCGAAACTTGCATTTCTTTGCTCGTTGTTTCGTGTCAAACATGCATTCGAGTTTGCACTTATCCTGCATTGTTATGCACGTCACTTGCATTCTCATGCATACCACTTGCATTGTTGTGCACATTTCACGGGTATTGTCATACCATCACGCTTAACTTGTGTTGTCGCGCACATTTCTCCTCGCATTACGATGCACTTTTCCATCGGCATCATGTCTATCCGCATTCGATATAACGTTGGACATTTGTTGCTAACTATGTTGTGCTTGTTAAGTTTCTCTCTTTTACAGGCACGATATTATATGTACGGTTCATTTGAGGCTGGTGCGACCAGACGAGCTGCACAGGTATTGTATCTTTTCCGTGTGAGACGTGGCGAGAATTGAATAATTCTCCGCATTCTTAAACTACATGAAATGTAGTTGTTGCTTTGCATTCTTGCTTAAACTGTTGCATCTATTTGTGAAATACTTGCTTCATTACAGTTTGCTGCTTTGCATGATCATGAGTTAAGTCCGGTTTGGTGCATATCATTTTGCATTTTGACCCCGTCTGCGGGCACATTTCTTTGTTATCTTGTATGTTTGTCTAAGTCTTCGGCCTTGTCAAAAATGGGTCGTCTCTGGGCTTTGACATTCACTCCCGTCACTTATGACTTTCGAGTTCTGTTAAGAGGGGCAATTGTAGACACCCTATTTTTGACCGACCTTAAGACTCAGACGTCATCGATTGAGCGCTCGGTGATGATGCATATTGTGCTCGTTCTGAAGTCACAGAGTCTCGGCTGAGAGCCTTGCCTCCGGACTTCAGACTTTTTTGTACTTTGCTTCGGTTTGCGAACCAGGTCCTGTTTTCTCTGTTTTCTCTTCTCAAAGGGAGGGAGAGGTCTTGTAGACCATCTCTCAGTGGCCGTAGGCTACGTTTCATGGTCGTAGGCCATTTTTCCCGTTTGGAGACCAGTTTCCGATTTTCGGAGCCGTCGGTCGTGTGCCTCGGTTCGGGACCGCTTAACTACCTCCGTTTGCTCCGATTTTTGGCACACACCTTGTTTCCTCCCTTTTGAGGGACACTGTCGCCCGGGAGGCCACGTTCGTGGTCGCACGCCACTTTCGGTGCCTAACAGCCTGTTTTCGAGGCCCCGAACTGCGCGTTTTGGCCTCCGAACCCTCGTTTTGCATCGGTTAGGGTTCATTTTTGGTATGGACCCTATTTTTATTGTTTGAAAGGTGGTACTATAGTGGGAGACCAGCAATTCTTTTGGAGACCATTTTCTCTCTCCTCCAGCCGGTTTTCTTGACAGAAAGCTAGTTTCCCACACCACCATTGTGTTGTACTCATCTGGGAGGCCACCAATACGGGTAGGCCGACCAGTATTTCTTCTTGACCCTTTTGAACCTTGCTAGAAAGCTAGTTTTCCTCTCTCCTGGGTCACATTTTCTGGTCTCCCACCATACAGCTGTATTCTACTCATCTGGGAGGCCACCTTTCTGGTATGGCCGACCAGCTTTGCACCTGACCCTTTTGAACCCTGGTCGGCCGACCAGGGCAAGTGGTCGGCCGACCACTTGAACTGGTCTCTCCTTTTTGCCCTCTTGAGTGCAACACAGCTGTGCCAGCTGTGAAGCACTTGACCTTTTCCCGAGATTTTGCCCCTTTGTTTGTCTTCTTAAGGAAGATTGATCCTTTTGCTTAGCTTCAAGGAGAAGTTGACCCCTTTGGTCTAGCTTCCTCAAGAAGCTTGACCCTTTTGGTTAAGCTTCTTTGAGAAGCTTTGACCATTCTTGAGGCTTCTCCAAGAAGCCTTGGCTCTTCCTCTATAAAACAAAATTCCCTCTCCATTTGCAAGGATTAGAAACATTTGGCTGAGATAGATACACCCCACCCTCCATAGCTCTCTTCTTCAAGCACCAACCCTAATATTCTTGGCCATTTACACTACACCTCATAGCCTACCACCTCCACCATCCATTCAATCACCTTGGAGCTGTTTTTCAGAGGATGAAGGCTCACCTTCTTGGTCCAGAACTTGCTGCATTACTGTGCTACAAGGGTAAGTCATCATTTCCCCTATTTTCGCATTATTTTTCTTCATAACTTAGCCCTATTTGCAAGCATTTTTGGGTTTCGACATAAACTGGAAAAAGTCTTGTTTTGATCTTCTAAACATGTTTGTTTAAGGACTCTTTTCTGTTTGGGATCATCTACCCCCTTTCATGCTTCATTTCCTCATGCTTTGAGCCATGCATTTGAGCATTTGGATTGGCCTTGGTTTGGCCTTTTAGCCACTGAAATCCAGTGGATTTTCAGTGGCTTAGATGTGTTTTTGAGCCCTAAAATCAGAGAGGGGTGACCCTCTCACCCCTTGTTCTCTTTACTAGCTTTGTTGGCCTTCCAAAGGAGTTCCATTTTTCATGTTGAGAAGTCTTGTTTCAAGCCATTATTTGTGAGTTTCAAGGTCTGCCTTGACTCTGTACAGAGCCCTTTTGGCCATATTTTGTGTCTTTGATGCATGTGTAGAACAATCCCATTCAAGGCCTTTCAAAGGGGCCTTTATTTGCATGTTTCCTAGACCCATTTCAGGCTCTTTTTAGTGGGTTTTAGGACCCTCAGAACCTCTGTCCAAAGGTGGTTTTGCCATTGTGTGTGTCCATCATGCATGTGTAGAACAACCCCCTTATTGGCCTTTCAAAGGAGCTCATCATTCTTGCATGCATTGACTGAGTTTCAGTGGTTATTTGGGCATATTTTGGCATGGAATGCTTCTGTTTTTGGCTGGTTTGGTGAGCCTTCATATGCTCCATATAGTTGTAGTGTAACTCATGGTTCACTAGCTTTCTTTGCATGCTTTGTTGACCCTTGATTTTAACACTTTTTGGCCATGCCTTAAACTGATATTGTGCTTATTTTGGACTTCCCTAGCTCTATTTTTGGGTCTCATGGTTGAATGATGTTGGTTTTGCATGCTTATAGTTCAATACCCATGCTTAACTTTGAGTTTTGAGGTTCATTCCATGCATATACTAAGGTGTGTTCATGTTTTGGGCTCATTATACATCATATTTTAGAGCTTGTTTGAATGCCATATTGCCATGTTTTGTACTCTTTAAATGTGTTTGAGAGTCGGGCTTGTATGCCTCATTACCGATCATTGAATGAGCTCCATTTCCTTGCATGTTGAGCCACCATTTTAGGCCATTTTCCCACTGTTTCAGACCTGCCTAGGGTCTGTTTGGGGTTGGTTTTTCCATTTGTGCATCGCTTTGGGTACCTCTAGTGTAACGTACTTCACTAGTTTCGGTACTCGAGCCACCTAGCATGCATTGTGTGACATATTTGCATGTTCCGGGACCATCTTTTATGCCATTTCAGAGCTGTATCATGTCCCATTCTATGCCATGTTTCATCCTTTGCCATGCTTAGTTAGAGTTGCATGTTATGCCTTAGGATCGGTCCTTTGCATCCATGTATATTTGCATGTATTTCGGTTGTCTCATTTCCACCAATGGCTACTAATGTGAGTGTAGCTGAGGTCCACTCATATTGGTGTAAGTCCATCTCGCATTGTGTATGCCATTTTAGTCCAGCATGTTAGCGCATTGTGTTGTGCATGTTATGTTGTTAGCATTGCGTATGCCATGTCATTCCTCGCATTGTGTATGCTAGGTTGTTAGTCACATTGAGTATGCTATAGTTCATGAGCATTATGCATGCCATGTAGTGTTGTAATGTTAGCATTGTATATGCTAGGTGCATGTTTGCATTTTCATCCCTTGCATGTTTACGTCATTCAGTAGCATTGCATCTAGGATTGCATGTTAGAATTGCATTCATGCATATCATGCATATTGCATTGTGTTTGGGATAGGAGTTAGCCCAAGCACGGGAAACGAGGATGTTTCGTACTCCAAGTGACGAAACGTGTCTCGATTCCCGGCGCGACACTCCGGATTACCATGATAGAGTCTAGGTCTCGTTGTGTTTTCATGTGCATTCATTTCACATCGAGTCGTGCAATTCGACTCCTCGGCCATCATGCATTGAGATGCGTGATTGGTGGCACGAGGATCGAGGTCGTGCATACATGTGTGAAAATGCTTTGCCATGCCCCTTTCTTGCTCTCTGTTACAGCAAATCAGAAATCAGCAGCCTTCTAGAGCTTTGCACAGCATTCTGGGATTAATTGCAAATAGAGACGAATCGGGGCATCGCAATGGATTTCCGCGCCAGGCAACTCAAGCATGCATCATTCATCATTCGGAACAGAGCTGAGGCGGTCCATGGATTTGCATACTGGTTTATTTCACTTCTTAGTTAATTTGTTAATTAATTAGGGTTTTGTACTTATTCGGACTGTATTATTTATTCGGACCCTCCGAGCGAGGCAATTTTGTAATAAGTGTGCGTGCGTGTGATGTATGTCTTCCAACCCCACGTCTTTCTCCTTTTTATTTACCAGCTTATGATGGTTAGTTTAGGGCATGTTTCAATTAGCATACTTATGTTCGCATGTTTGCATTCATTCATCTGATTGCATGCACCGGGCTCGGCGCATCATACTAACTGCATCGTATTTCAATTCCAAGTTGAATACGTGTTAGCTGTAGCATCTCATATGCCATTCTTAGAATAGCCGAGCCTATTATAGTTGCATTTTTGCATGTGTTGCATTAGGTATTTCTGTATAGTTAGGATCATGCATTGATTTCTAACATAGCTTCTGTTTTGGCTCGGAGTACTAAGTAAGTGTTTATGCTTTAGCATCCTTGCATGCGTGTGAGTGACTGCCATGATAGCATGCTTACCATGAGGCTATGTGCTTATGTGATATACCTGCCTGAATGCCTGTGGGTGAAGGTTGGATTATCTGAATTGGAACAATTCATTGACTGTGAGTTTTAAGCCCACTGGATAGTGACAAAACCATCTTTTCTAAGCCCACCTAAGGGTGGCAAATCCACATTTTAGCCTACTTGCGAGTAGCAAACTGCTTTAAAAAACAAACATGAAATGTTTTTGTTCCAACTCAGGCGACCCAGTCTATACTTGTATGCTGTGTGCATCACATAGTAATTCTAGGCTAATAACCGGAATAAGAACACATAATGTTTTCAAAACTTGATATCATGGTTAGTAGAGGCCGATCTTTGATCGGGCGAGCGGGGGTGCTCACGAAATGACCTTCCCCAATCGTACCCAAGTTCCCGAGCCGAGGCAACTTTGGTGATGACGGACACGTGGCCTTAGGCAACGAGTCAGGGTTTCCTAAATTCCCCCAAAATAAATATTTAGGTGGCGACTCTGTATCTGACAAAGCAGTCCATGTTTGGCACTTCTTTCAAAAAAATATGTTTTCAAAAACGATTTGCCGGATTTGGACTTTTTGATGATTCATCAGTCTTGCATTGCACTCTGCGAGATTAGATACAGGATCGTGACATTGAGTCCTGAACTGTAATGAGCCCCAATAAACAAAACGAGATTCTCTCCCGGGACGTTCGGGGACATCTACATCATCCAAATAAAGAGGAGTTCCCATGATGCTAGCAATGTAACCCAAACCTTCTTCAATCCAAAGTTCCAAAGGAACATAATACAACTTCACCCATAACGGCACACTCGAAAATTCACACTTTGTTAGTTTTAGTCCAGGTTGTCATTTTTTAACAACAATCAATCTAGCCCCAACGTAATAGGGGCCATCTTCCAAAATTTTGTCTATAGCCTCTTCACTTTTTACTTTAAAAATAAAAAACCCATTATAAACGGAGAAAACATCTTCAAGCAAATTTCCCCAAAGTTTCTCTGCCTAAATTTTCACATAATGGAAAGAGAATCTTTTATCAATGAAGTATCCAACCAAGGCATTTTCCCAATGAGATAAGCCTTTTTTTGAGATCTCTATAGGGACATTGTATATGCCATCTACTAGGTTCTCAATCTTATGGGCACCTATTTTATACTTCATTTTTGACACCTTGTTAATCTCTTCTTTAAGTAAAGAGCTCCAAGCTTGTAGAGGCTTTCCTGATATAACAGTTGTATTACCATCAAGACATTCACCCTTGTCAAATTGTGTGTCTTCCATATGTAGTTCAACCAAATCCTCATTTCTACAAGCTCGCACATTTTCAACACTCTTCTGTTGCTTGGTGCTAATTACTTCTCTCCTTTGATCAACACTGGGTGAGCCAAGTTTATTTGTCATTATCATTTCATTTGCCGCCAGTAGGGAAACAATGGCCAATTTTGGCCACTGCTCAAGATCAGTTAGCACTCTAGTTGGTGTGTTCCATGCATTAGGTGTTTGATGCTGCTTTGATGATTGCTCAGTTGAGGCTTGCATTTCCACATTCAATTGCAACCGTGGTGTACCAAGATTTCCACACAAACATAGATCGACACAATCACACTCGATTGAGCTATCCTCTAATTCCACATCCCTTAAAACCCTTTTGTTTTCATTCGAGGGCCCTTGCCATGGTCCCACAAAATCTCTAGAGATGAGAAATTTTTGGGCTCCTCGGATGCGTGTAGACCTACGGGGGAGTACAACAGGCATCTCATCGGTAGATATTTGAGCATCCACTTGATTATCAAACTCCTGCAAGGAGACCTTGGTTGATTTGCACTTAGCAGATTTACATTTTGATTTACTCTTCGCTAATTTGCTCTTAGTTAGTTTGCCCTTCTTCATGGATAGCTTGCTGCCCTCTCTGTCTCTCTCTTTGTCCCTCTGTCTCTATCTCTCTCTCTCTTTCTCCTTAATCATCTTATGACTTCTCAGTAGCAAAAGTTCACTGAGGCATTTTGTCAAACGGGTGGAGGGCAAGACCTCTGGTTGCACAGGAAACTCTCCACCTTGTAAGTCAACTTGGCCACTTTTAGTAACAACTAGGCTTAGCACTCAGTAACCCAAGAACGAACCAGAGGCCTTTTTGGTCTGCAATATCGGTCTGTGAATAAGAGCGAGTCTCCGTCTTTTGCTCTGGAGCCAAAGAGAGGGCCAAAGCTGGAAGAGAATCGAAGATCCAACAGCTAGGACGCTGTAGTAGTATTAAAGACCTCCAACACTTTGATGAAATTGTTTCTCTATATGGCTCTGTTTGTAGTTGAGAGAGAAAGTAGAGGATGTTGTATTCTAAATTGTGTTGAATAATTTGACTTTATTTTTGTTAGGTATTCTCTGCACCGGCAGATAGACAGAGCGTGAAGTCTTGTTTGTCTAAATTGGGTGAAATGAGCAACATCTTCCAAAAAGCCTTGAACGTTGGAATGGAGCAACTTGTTAATTAAATTGATCTGATAATTGTAATGTATTCAATTTATTATTGTATTTGTTTAAAAAAAATAAACGATTGGTATATTTTTTAAAATAAATTATTTTTTTATAATAAATACTATAAATAGAATAAAAAATTATCAAAATTAAAATAATTCTTTTTATAAATATATATATATATATAAAATTATAAATTAAACAATTTAAATTATTAAATTATCAAAACTGAGTTTGTAATGGGTCTTAGAGCATCTCCAACGGTGAACTTCTTTTTTCACCAAATTTGAGTAAAAAATGACTCATTTTCTCAATTTGATATCAGTTGCTCCAACGGTGCATCAAAATCCCGTGGGTCAACCGGTTGGTCGACCGATAAAGCCATTTTTTTTTTTTTTTACCTTTTTAAACTGTTTGAACCTACCTATTTGAACTGTTTGAACCAGTTCGCAAGCCAATTTTTGCATGCACTGGTCGACCTGTTGGTCAACCGGGTGGTCAACCAAGGGGTCGACCAGGTGGTCATCCAGGTGATCGACCACCATGTGTAAAATTCTCAAGCTTTTATGCTTTAACGGTCATGCACAGTAATTTGGTGAAACCTATATTCTGTTCCCAGTTTGATGGTTTTTTTGTTCAATTCTTAATTTGATACCAGTTTGGTGAAACCGTTGGAGCTTCAAAAAGTGCATTTTTCACCAAATTTCAAATTTGATGCCAGGTTTGCTGAAGCGTTGGAGATGGTCTTATGTACCTGGACAGCACGCAGTCCAGAGGAATCCGACCCTTTTGGATATTATGATATCATAGCATCTTCGCCCTTTAAAATTTTAAAAATTGTACTTAGGCCCAAAATATTATAAAATAATATTTTGATCTCCAATAATGATAATAAATTTTAGAATCTCAACTTCATAAAAATTCTAGGTCTGCCACTCCATATCTTTCTTTTTCATTTACTCCCTCCGTTTCAAAATATTTAGTCTCTTATTTCATTTTTTATTGGCCTAAAATATTAGTTCATTTTCAAAAATAAAGTACAAAAATAATATAAATTTTCTATTTTGTCATTCTTTTAAATTCATTAACAACATAAAAAATACAATTATGACATTGATATTCTCCAAAAAATATACTATCAAAGGTTAATTTTGAAAAATCAATTTTTTTAAAGTGCAATAATTGTATTACCAAAAAAAGTTAGATTCCCTAAAAGGAACTATTATTTTGGGACGGAGGGAGTATTTGAATTATTCATGATACAAAAAATATGAGATTATTATAAAAGTGTAAGTCGCCGTTTGGCATTGGCTTTTTTAATTAATTTTTTTGAGTTGGGACTAAAAGTCTGTTTGATTTGATTTTTTTTTTTTTTTTTTGATTCTTGTGAGAGAAAAAATGAGATGATTATGATTTGGATGTGACATTTTGTCTTATTGACTTATTTAACCTATTTTATATTTTGTGTTTTTTTAGTACAACTAAGTTGGCCAAACGAATAGCTTGTTTGGGATGTGCTATATAAGCGCACTTTTTATCTTTTTATCTTTTTGGGTCACATTACTTCTTTATTTTTCTACACATCTTTTCGTAAAAAATCAAAAAATATACTTATTTAGATCATCCCTAACCAATGTTTTAAATTTTAATTTTTAAAAATAAACTTGGTTTCAATTTAAAACAATTGATGGTATTCAGATAAGAACTTAGGCAGTTCAACCAATCCATCCATCTGACAATATAATGAGTGAGACATATGTAATGAAATTTTTTATTTTTCCTCTCAATTCTCATCGTTATAATTATTTATGAGTCAATTTTTTGTCTTCAATTTTCACTGTTGTGAAAGTGACCTAACAATTCAGTGTTTAACTGTTGTCAAATATTTTAATTTACAAATATCAAAATGATATTGCTTATTTATATGCTTTCATTAGAAGAAGGAAAAATTATTTATAAGGCCTATTAGAGAGACTTATACTATATATGGTCCTATTAAAAAATTTATGTTCTCATAAGTCCTGTGGGAAGTTTGTTGACACATTTACCCTCAATATTAGTTGTTAATATCATAAATAATAGTAAAACCATATATAGGAAATTGAATGTTACCATAGATCATATCTATATAAACGTAACGTAACGTGACACCTACATAAACGTAACGTGACACCTACATAAACATAACGTGACACCTATGATCTATGGTAACATACAATTTCCTATATAGGAAATTGCATATTACCATTGATCATATCTACATAAACGTAACGTAACGTGACACCTACATAAACGTAACGTGACACCTATGATCTATGGCAACATATTGAATATTACCATAGATCATATCTACATAAACGTAATGTAACGTGACACCTATATAAACATAACGTGACATCCTAGGAAATTGAATGTTGCCACAGATCATATTTATATGAAACGTAATGTGACACCAACATAAACCAGCAACATTTTCACATTCAATTTTAAAAAATAAAAACTCATTAAGTTTGTGAAACGTAACGTGACACGTTACATTACGTTTATGTAGGTGTCACGTTACGTTTATATAAGTGTCACGTTACGTTACATTTATATAGGTGTCACGTTACATTACGTTTATGTAAGTGTCACGTCACGTTACGTTTATGTAGGATCTTGTAGAATATATTCCTATCTAAATAGGATTTGAGACTCTATAAGAAATTCCACAGGATTTAGCCTACCATAAGTGTCTGAAAAAGGACTTATAAATAAGTCTCCCTTAAAAGAAATTATAATTTTTATTGCTACCGTATCATTAAGGCCTCTTTTGGAAAGACAATAAAAAGTCAAAAGCCAAGCCAATTTTTAACTTATTTTGGATTACATCATACTCTCTATTTTTTTTACACATTTTAAAAAAAAAATAAAAAAAAAAAAATAAATTTCAACCAATTTCTCGAAACAATCATACATCACATCACAAAGAGAGTCTACCGCCATGTACACTACAACAAAAAACAGATTCGGTGACTAATTTTGCCGACTAAACTAAATTTAGTTGCCAAAGGGTTACGTATTAGCTACTAAAAATTAGTTGGTCGCCAATGGTTCACACATTAGCTACCAAACAATATTTGGTCGCCAAATGTTCACTTATTAGCTACTAAAGTTTTTTGGTCGGTAAATGTCCCCTATTTCGCTACCAAAATAATGTGTAGTCGGAATTGTCTTCACTTTTGGCGACTAACTACGTTTTAGTCGTTAAAAATATAATTTTCGGCAGCTAAATATGATGTTCGTCGCGAAAAATAACTATATAATTTGTTTAATTCGTATTTATTTAATTTTTGGCTACTAATTGTGTGTTAGTCGTGGAAATGATTGGGTTTGGACGACTATTTCAATTTTGGTCGCTAATGATTAATTATATACCGACTATAATTTGGTAGCCAAACGTCCCACAAAATTTTGGAGGGAATATTAGATTTTTCTCAAATTTATTAGCGACGAAAATTAATTTTGGTCGGGAATAATTATTTGTTTGTTTTATTTTTATTGCCAAAGCAGTCCATTTCCCTCCCTCTCGCACTCCCGCGTCTGATTCTGCTCTGTCTCCATCGCCATCACTGCAAATATCTGGATCATCCCCCGAACTCCCTCACAGGTATGTCCTCCATGTCGCCTATCTCTCTCTCTCTCTAACTCTCTGTATTTCCCTCTCGAAGATAGTCTCCTTCTCATAGAGGCCTTTCGGTTTCCCTCTTTCTCTCTCTCGCTGTTTACACACACACACATACATGCACACACACAAATCATATATACACAACCTTGATTCTATATATACTCGATTATACACTAGTACACTCACGCCTCTGTCACTGGGTCTCACTCACGCTTCTGCCCTCTTCTCTACAGCTTTGTCTCCATCGCCATCATTGCAAGGCTTGCTGGATCATCCCCCAAACTCCCTTCCAGGTATGTCCTCCATTTCGCATCTGTCTCTTCCTATCTCTGTATCTCCCTCTCGATTTCACTCTCTTTGCCTCTGTCTCTGTTTACACACACACACACACACACACACATATAATATATATATTATATGTGAAAAAACACAGAAATCATATAGGAAATGTTGAAAATTAGGGCATTGTTATTGAAATGTGATTGAAATTAAAACCTAGGGCAATGCTTGGGGTGAATCAAGCAATTTGCTACAAATACTAGGGAATGTCTTGTAGTAGTAGTATGTATACCAATCTATGAATCAAGCAATTTGGTCCAATCTATGTATACCAATCTAATTAGATATGCTTCTTTTTTGTTTTCTTAGGCCTTTTATGATCAGCCCATTCTTTTTGACCATCTTATAATTTTTGTTGAGAGCTGTAAATGCTAAGATAAGTGCTTAAAACCCCTTCTCTTTTTTTTTTTTTTTTTTTTTCTTTTGGGTGTTCATGAGAGTGTTCGTCCCCACTAATCACCCAATATTTTTGGTCCTAAGAGATGAGTGAAAAATTAAATGGCCACTGGTAGAGTGAACTGGGTCAGTGTCTCTGTAAATTTAACTTGAATGAAAGCATCTTTAGGACATCATTGATAAAAATGTCTCTAGTTAGTATCTCTCTAAACAAAGCTCATTGTTAGCCCCAAAAGCAAAACTCATGTTTGAGTTGGTCATTTACAAATTAGTGAATTTTTTGTTTTGTTTTTTGGTGGGTTTATTTTGTTGGAGTATACTCTGAACTGAGATGAGATTGACCAATCCAAAAAAACATAACATTGAGGTAATAAGAGACTTAGAAACAACATAAATGTCAATCTAAACATAATAAAATCAGGTACTGAACTCATTTTGCTTAGGAAAAAAAGCAAAAGCTAAAGCAAATAGAGAACAAAAAGTGGATTCCCCCAATTGATTTAGAACTTTGATCATTGGGATTTGCAACTTTGGCATGCTAAAATGTTTTTATTTTTTATTTTTTTTAAAGTAACCATGTAATGTAATGTTGCAGAATATAAACAAAAATGGCTTTTTCTCTTTTTCTTTTTTTTATGGATGGCCCAATATGAGGCTATAAATCTCTAGTTTTAGATTCTTTTCATATGTAGCTTCCTTTGTCATTGTTTAATGATTTTTTAAACTGATTTGTTTATGTACTTTGCAATGATGGTTGGTGCTCTTTACAGAACATTCAATACCTTATTTCCATGGGAAAATATCATTTAAGTGGAAGGTATGAAAAATATTTACAAATTAATGAAAAATTTGCTATATTAAAAGTCAAACTCATAAAGTTTTTTTATGACATTGATATATGATGATATTTATAATAAGTAAAATAGATACTGAATGCAACGATAATATCATGTAACATTTTGGTAGATGATGGGTGTTTTGGGAAGCTCACCATTTGGTAAGTGTACAAAATTAGAGTTAGATCTACTTGTCTTTTTAATCATCAACACAAATTTGTAAATTATACATTATCCCCAATTATAGTCGATTTTGTGTTCGTTGCATGTTCTTGGGGGCATGGAATAACTTCTCTCTAGTGAGGGAGTGCTAGTTGGATGGTTTGCTTGCCAACACCATGCATATGAAAGCCACAATGCACAACTAGGGTTATGAAGAACAATTCCATGGTTAGTATTTTCTGATAAAATGTTTTCAAATTGTATTTTAAATTAAAATTATTTTAATATGAGAGTATTTTTTTATATTAATTTATTAATGTTATTGAATTTATATAAAGATACATGATGTGATATTTTCTTGGGGGAAATATAGTAAATTTAAAAAGAAAAAAAAAGAAAAAGAAAGTAGTCATTCATTCGTTGTGTAAGATAAATAACACATTGCTAAAATGTGTTTTTTGTGTCATCTCACCAAAATTTTAGCAATAACGCAGGTGAATAATAACTGTTAGAGTTGTGTAGACGTCCCCGAACGCCCCGGGAGGATGAGTCCCGTTCTGTTCATTTGGGCTCACTACAGTTCAGGACTCAATATCACGGTCCTGTATCTAATCTCGCAGAGTGCAATGCAAGACCGATGAAATCATCAAAGAGTCAAAATTCGGCAAATCGTTTTTGAAAACAGATTTTTTTGAAAGAAGTGCCAAACATGGACTGCTTTGCCAGATACAGAGTCGCCACCTAATATTTTATTTTGGGGAAATTTAGGAAACCCTGACTCGTTGCCTGAGGCCACGTGTCCGTTATCACCAAAGTTGCCTCGGCTCGGGAACTTGGGTACGATTGGGGAAGGTCACTTCGTGAGCACCCCTGCTCGCCCGATCAAAGATCGGCCTCTACTAACCATGATATCTAGTTTTGAAAACGTTATGCGTTCTTGTTCCGGTTATTAGCCTAGATTTACTACGTGATGCGCACAGCATACAAGTATAGACTAGGTCGCCTGCATTGGAACAAAATATCTCATGTTTGTTTTGAAAACAATTTGCTACTCGCAAGTAGGCTAAAATGTGGATTTCTCACCCTCAGGTGGGCTTAGAAAAGATGGTTTTGCCACTATCTAATGGGCTTAAAACTCACGGTCGATGCATTGTTCCAATCCAAATAACCCAACCTTCACCCACAGGCATTCAGGCAGTTATATCACATAAGCATATAGCCTCATGGTAAGCATGCTATCATGGCAGTCACTCACACACATGCAAGGATGCTAAAGCATAAAACTTACCGAGTACTCCAAGCTAAAACAGAAGCTATGTTAGAAATCCATGCATGATCCTAACTATACAGAAATGCCTAATGCAACACATGCAAAAATGCAACTTATAGCAGGCTCGACTATTCTAAAGATGGCATGTGAAATGCTACAACTAACAAGTATTCGACTCGGAATTGAAATACAATGCAGTTAGTATGATGCGCCGAGCCCGGTGCATGCAAAACAAATGAATGAATGCAAACATGCTATCATACTGTATGCTAATTGAAACATGACCTAAACTAACCATCATAAACTGGTAAATAAAAGGGAGAAAGACGTGGGGTTGGAAGACATACATCACACATACGCACACTTATTACAACATTGCCCTCGCGCGGAGGGTCCGAGTAAATAATACAGTCCCAAATAAGTAATACAGTCCGAATAAGTACAAAACCCTAATTAATTAACAAATTAATCAAGGAAAGCAGTAAATTAGCATACAAGCCTACGGACTGCCTTAGCTCTGCTCCGGATGATGAAGGATGCATGCTTGAGTTGCCTTGCGCAGAAATCCATTGCGATGCCCCAATTAGCCTCTGTTTACAATTAAGCCCAGAATATTTGCACGAAGCTCCAAAAGACTACCGGTTTCGGATTTGCTGCAACAGAGAGCAAGAAAGGGGCATGGCAATGTATTTTCACATATGTATGCTTGACTACTCTTCAGAGAGTGTAGTCTTCGATCCTCGTGCCACCAATCACGCATCTCGATGCATGATGGCTGAAGAGTCGAATTGCATGACTCAATGTGAAATGAATGCACATATAAACAAAACAAGGCCTAGACTCCATCATGGGTAATCCGGAGTGTGGGCGATCGGGAATTGAGACACGTTCCGTCACTCGGAGTACGAAACGTCCCTCGTTTCCCGTGCTTGGGCTAACTCCTATCCCAAACACAATGCAAATGAGATGGCACACACAATGCGACTTTCATACAACCTAGTATACACAATGCTATGAAATGGCATACACAATGCTAGATGTAACATGGCATACATGATGCTCTAACATGCAACCTAGCATACACAATGCTATGAATCGAAATGGCATACACAATGCACGATGGACTTACACCAACATGAGTGGACCTCAGCCACACTCACATCAACGGCCATAAGATGAAAATGAGACTATCGAAATGCGTGCACACATGCACGCAAACCGAGGACCGAACCTAAGGCATAGTATGCAACTCTAACAAGGCATGGCAAGGCATGAAATATGGCATACAGACATGCAAATTCCAGCACTGAAACATGATGCAAAATGATCCCGAATCATGGATATATGTCATACAATGCATGGAATGGTCCCGAAACTCGAAACTAGGCACATGTATTGAACCACAAGTATGCAAAGCAAGCATTTTTTGACTATGAAGCATAAAGACAGAGCCAAGGCAGTCCCAAAACATGCACATTACTAGTTCATAGCATGGTCAAAAGATGTTAACATGATAGGCTAAATCAACATACAACATTAGCTAGTAAGCATGGGTTACATGACATGTATGTGAAGCATGTGAGATCTTATCAAACCAGCAAAAATCAGTGAACAAAACATATGAAAATATGTCCAAATAATCACTGAAATGCTGCCAACATGTGCAAAAATGATGAGCTCCTTTAGAGGGTCATGCAAGGAGTTATTAAGCACATACAAGATAGACATGTAACATGACAAGACCACCTCTGGAAATGGAATATGACAGCCCTAAAACCCACAAAATGGGCCCTGAAATCAGTCTCGGAAACATGCAAAGAAAGGCCTCTTTGAAAGGCCTTGAATGGTTTCTCTACACATGCATCATAGACATAGGATATGACCAAAAGGGCCTCAAACAGAGCTAAGGCAGACCTCAAAACCCTCAGAACAAGGCCTGAAACATAACTTCAAAGCATGCAAAATAGGGTCCCTTTGGAAGGCCTAAAGACCACCAAAAAGACAAGGAGAGAGGGGTCACCCCCCTCTGATTTTGGCCTTCAAAGATGCATCTAAGCCACTGAAAATCCACTGGATTTCAGTGGCTAAGAGGCCAAACCATGGCCAATGCAAGTGCTCTAATGCATAGCTCTATTCATGAAGAGATGAAGCATGCATAGGGGAAAAAGACCCAAACAGAAAAGTGACCTCAAAAAACTTAAAGAGGAGGTCAAAACAAGATTTTTTCCAGTTTATAAACAAGCCTCGAAAATATTCACAAGTAGGGCTAAAATATGATGCAAAAATAGCCCTAAAAGAGAGATAAATGACAAGGGGCAGCAGATGGTCTCAAACAACAAAGATCCCTTCAACAAAGTTGAAGAGAGGCTCAAAATAAGACACTTTATAGTTTGGCTCGAAGCCCAGAAATGCTTACAAATAAGGCTAATATATCATGCAAGATAAGCCCTAAAAGAGAGATAAAGCACAAAGGGGGAGTAGAAGACCTCAAACAGAAAAAAGTTCTTGATCAAACATGAAGATAAGCTCAAAATAAGACTATTTTCAGTTCAGGTCGAAACCCATAAATGCTTGCAAATAAGGCTAATCAATCATGCAAAATAGGACAAGAAAAGGGGAAATAGGGACTCACCCTTGAAGAGCAGATTTCCAGCAGCTTTTGGTCCAAGATTCTGAGCTTTCAACCTCTGCAAATGGCCTCCAAGTTACTGGAATGGAGTGTAGAGGTGGTAGGCTATGAGTTGGTGTGTAAATGGTGCAAGGTCAAGGGTGTTTTGAAGCTTGGATGAGAGAGATATGGAGGATGGTATAACAATGCCTCAGCTGATTTTCTAACCCTTAGAAATGAAGCTCAAGTGTTGGTTTTATAGAGGAGAGGAGCCAAAAAAGAGGGGGAAAAACCAATTCAAATGGCCCTCCAAAAGGACAGACCCTCGGGCAGAGGGTCTGGTGCAAAACAGCTGGCACAGCTGGAATGCACCAGGAGGGACAAAAATGGCCGGCCAGGTGCAAAAGGGCCAGGTGGCCGGCCGGCCACCTCCCCTGGTCAGCCGACCAGGGGTCAAAGGGGTCAACAAGAATTGCTGGTCGGCCACCCCAAAAAGGTGGCCTCCCAGATGAGTGCAACACAGCTGTATGGTCAAAACCCAGAAAATGTGAACCAGGAGAGAGAAAAATCAGCTTTTTAGAGGGGTTCAAAAGGGTCAGGGACAATTACTGGTCGGCCTACCCATATTGGTGGCCTCCCAGGTGTGTACAACACAATGGTGTGGTGGAAAGTCAGAAAAAGAGGCCCGGGAATGGAAAAAACCAGCTTTCTAGTAAGAAAAACGGGCAACGAAGAGCAATGAAGAGAAAATCTGGTTTTTTAGAAAAATTGCTGGTCTCCCACCCTCCTACAACCTTTCTAACAATGAAAATAAGGTCCTTGCCAAAAATGGACCAAGACGGATGCAAAACGAAGGTTCGGGGGCCGAAACGCGCGGCCCGGGGCCCCGAAAACTGACTTTAAGCACGGAAGTGGCGTTCGACCACAAAGTTGGTCTCTCGGGCCACAGTGTCCCTCAAAAGGGAGGAAACAAGGCGTATGCCAAAAACCGGAGCAAACGGAGGTGGTTAAGCGGTCCCGAACCGAGGCACACGGCCGACGGCTCCGAAAAACCAGAAACCGGGCTCCAAACGGAAAAAATGGCCTACGACCACGAAACGTAGCCTACGGCCACTGAGAGACGGTCTACGAGACCTCTCTCTCCCTTCGGGAAGAGAAAACGGGACTCGGTTCACAAACCGAGGCAGAGCACAAAAGAGCCCCGGAAGTCCAGAGGCAAGGCTCGCAGCCGAGACTCCGTAACCCCGGAACGAGCACAATATGCAACATCACCAAGCGCTCAATCAGTGACGTCTGAGTCTTAAGGTCGGTCATAAATGGGGTGTCTACAGTTGCCCCTCTTTGACAGAACTCGAAAGTCATAAGTGACGGGAGTGAATGTCAAAGCCCAGAGACGACCCATTTTTGACAAGGCCGAAGACTTAGACAAACATACAAGATAACAAAGAAACGTGCCAGCAGGCATGCCCGCAGGCAGGGGGCAAAATGCAAAGCGATATGTACAAAGCCGGATGTAACTCAATGGTCATGCGAAGCAGCAGCTGTAATGAAGCAAATATTCACAATAGATGCAACAGTTTTAAGCAAGAATGCAAAGTAAAACTACATTTCATGCAGTTGAAGAATGCAGAGAATCATTGAATTCTCGCCACGTCTCACACGGAGGGGATACAATTCCTGTGCGGCTCGTCTGGTCGCACTAGCCTTAAGTGAACCGTACATACAATATCGTGCCTGAAAAAGGAAGAAACTCAACAAGCACAACATAATTAGCAACATATGTTCAGTGTGATATCGAATGCAGACAAACGCGGTGTTGATGGGTGAGTGCATCGCAATGCAAGAAGCAACGCGCGTGACAACGCAAGTTAAGCACAAGGGTATGACAATACTTGTGAAACGTGCAGAACAGTGCAAGTGGTGCATGAGAATGCAAGTGGCGTGCATAACAATGCAAGATAAGTGTAAACTCGAATGCACATTTTGAAACGAAACAACGAGCAAAGCAATGCAAGTTTCGACGAAGGTGGCTCAATTGCGACCTCCGGTTTACCTCCCGGGGGGGTCGCGATGTATTCAACAGGATACATCTTGATTTTGATGAGTAACGATGAAGCACGCATCGAAAGTTGGAGTTGAAGTTCCCGCGGATAGATTTCACGATGAAAAGTGCACTTTCTTTATACTTTCTCGGGTGCCGGGGACTCCAATCATCACCAAAATTTGCAGAGACCTTGGAGACCACCTTGGGAATGCTGCCGACCATGTTTGGTCCAAAGGGGAGGCCACCGACCAGGTTTGAGGGAGAGGGTGGCCGGCCTGCCAGAAAAGGTGGCCGGTCGGCCACCTAGCCCAAATCCGGGCAGTTTGGTCCTTTTGCTCTCATTACTTTAAATCACTCGGCCAACACCTTTTCCTCACAACTCTAACTCCGAAATCAGTCCCTCTACCTTCCTAGAGCATTTTTCCCTCTCAGATCTGCGCTCTATACATGTTTTCCAACGCCCTACGCCAACGCCAAGTTGTTTCGCGAAAACTTTCAGTTTTCTTCACTTTGGACCGATTAAAATTTGGTTTTGGAGCTTCTTTTCTCATTTTCACCACTTGAGGAAAGTTTGTCTCAATATTTGGAAGATTTTCTCGGGAGTTGACTTTTGTTGACTTTTTCATTTCCTGAGAGTTGACTTTTGTTGACTTTTTCCAATTTTGGCTCATTTTGCTCATTTTTTGCCTTTTTTTGCAGATTTCTTGAGATGACGGGTCATTTTCCCCATGGCGGAGGTTCTCCAGGTGCCGGAGGTGATCCAGACATCATGTCTTTACCCCCGAGGGTTCGACCATTCATCCCCGAGAGGTACGACCCTCCGACACATGTCCTCCCCTAGGCAGTTTTTTATCATTTTACTGATTTCGATGATCGAGCGCCTGGGGATCTGCTTTTGCGAGAGCCGGAGTCCCACCTCTCTCATCAGGCACAAGAGGTATTTAATTCACTTTTACATTTTCTGCAATGTATTCTGTATTTTCCGTGCATTTCGTGCTTTCACTATGTTTATCTGCTCACTCAAGCACACAGCTTGTTTTGAATGTTTAGTCTATAACACCATATTCCGTTTGCATATTGAACACACAGTTCAAACACTCTGACTTTCTGAATACACAGCCCGTATATTGATTGTGAACACACAGCACACACTTGTTGAGAATTGAACACACAGCCCAAACTTTGAGATGAACACACAGCCCACTGATTTTGAAATCTGAACACACAGCTCAAATACTTGATGTTGACGTTGAACACGTAACTCGAACTTTGATGATGAACACACAGCCCATTTTTCTGATTGTGAGCACACAGCACACACTTGTTTGAGAATTGAACACGCAGCCCAAACTTTGAGATGAACACACAGCCCACTGATTTTGAAATCTGAACACACAGCTCAAATACTTGATGTTGAACACACAGCTCAAACTTTGAGATGAACACACGGCCCACACTGATTCAGAGTTGAACACGTGGCCCAAACACTTGATGTCGAGCACACAGCTCGTTGTTGAGGTGAACACACAGCACACACTGATTGAGACTTGAACACGCAGCTCGTTGTTGAGGTGAACACACAGCACACACTGATTGAGAGTTGAACACGCAGCCCAAACTTTGAGATGAACACACAACCCACACTGATTGAGAGTTGAACACGCGGTCCAAACACTTGATGTTGAACACACAGCTCGTTGTTGAGGTGAACACACAACACACACTGATTGAAAGTTGAACACGCAGCCCAAACTTTGAGATGAACACACAGCCCACACTGATTGAGAGTTGAACACGAGGTCCAAACACTTGATGTCGAACACATAGCTCGTTGTTGAGGTGAACACACAGCACACACTGATTGAGAGTTAAACACGCAGCTCGTTGTTGAGGTGAACACACAACACACACTGATTGAGAGTTGAATACGCAGCCCAAACTTTGAGATGAACACACAGCCCAAACACTTGAACTCTGAACACACGGCTCATACTTTGAATTTTCTGAACACACAGCCCAGATTCTGTGTCTGATTTGATTTTGCACACAGCTCATACATTTCATTTGCACGCAGCTTATTCATTTCATTTGCACGCAGCTTATTCATTTCATTCTGAAACTGAATATATGTGTTCATCCTGAATATAGGTGACTTCTCGTGCTGCGCGAGGATATGGCTCTATTGCAGCGAGAGAGTGGTATGCGGAGCTCCCGGAGGCTGTCCGAGATTTGGTTGACTTGGCAGGGTTTGGGCCCTTCTGCACTGGGATATCTCGTTGTCCCGCTAGTAGAACGCTGATGGGTGCCTTGGTAGAGAGATGGTGGGACACCACCAACTCCTTCCATTTCTCTGCTACCGGGGACATGATGATGACCCCGTTTGACTTCGCTGTATTGACAGGCCTTGATGTGGGAGGTTAGGCAATCCCATATGACGAGGACATGAGCCAGTGGGAGGCTGCCTGGATCTACTTATTGGGAGGTCGCCCACCAGTTGACAGATCTTCGGGCAGAGTCCGATATACTTGGTTTTCTTCACATTTTAGGAGGGTGGAGATGGAGCCTGAGACTCCTGAGGAGGTAGCACAGTACACCTGCGGATTTCTGATGTTCCTCTTCGGGACCACTCTGTTTGCCGATAAGGGGAACACTGTCGGGCTCTATCTGTTGAGTGCTCTAGTGGACCTATCACAGGTCAGCCGATATGACTGGGGTGGCGCCCCGGCTTGGCTCCTTTTATTGCTACATGAGCGCGACCTCCCGCGGACGGGGAACATAGTCGGCGGCTATTGGAGGGCCTGGGAGGTACTTTCTGCCCTCTTTATTTACATTTCTGCTTTTCATTATCTGTACATTGCACACTCGCACACTTTACATCATGCACTCACATTCTGCACTCAACATTTTATGTTTACATTCTGCGCTCAGCATTCTATATTCTGATGGTTGTTGCACTGTTTCCCACAGCTATAGGTTTTTGCATACTTCCCGATGCTAGCCCCAGAGCTTGAGGTGGAGATGCCCCTCACGATCCCTTACTCACTTGTATTCGAGGGCCAGTACCGGTCGAGACCTCGGGAGTCTCTCCTTTACTTACGGCAGTACTTTGACACGGTGCGGACGACCGAGGTACTTCAGAACTCTCAATTCTGCATATTTCCCTCTTTGATTTGTCTTGCATATTTCTGATATCTGATCGGCTTATGCATTGGTCATCCGCAGATCACGTGGCAGCCCTGGGCGCCTTTAGGTAGAGACATGCGCTTTCAGTTTGCTGGAGCATGGGGCGCCTCCCGGTATAGGATCTTATTCGAGGGGCCAGTTGGTAGAGCCTGGTTTTTGGGGGATCACTTCTTGCGCCAGATATGGGGCTACCTTACTCAGGACATCCCCTCAGCACCCCCAGACGATATGCGGACCGCTGATGGGCTCCCTCCTTAGGAGGCCATTACCGCCATGCTGGGTACTGATGCTTTACTGCATTTGGAGCAGGGGGAGTATGTGACCTACCGTCACACATACTTGATGCCCCCATTGATGGGTGTCCGTACTCCCACGAGGAGGTCTGCAGGTATGCCGTCATCGAGTCAGGCTCGGACTGCAGATGTCCCTTCCACCAGCAGGGCTGGCACATCTAGAGGTGGGGGTGGATTGGTTTCCCCGATTCCTCCGACTCATTTTCATGCTGGGTGGCCAGAGCTCCCGACTGAGTTGACGGGATGGAGATATGGGGCTCCCTACCCGATTCCGATAGAGCCTCCGATGCCTGATCACCGATATGTCAGAGACCCTGACTCGCCACCGGTATGCTTTACAGCTTTGATTTATCGCTCAAATACTTGGACATTCATTCATTCACTGATGACTTGCACTTGCATCTGCAGCCTCCTGTCGAGTACATGGATGAGATGCTCGGGTTGATGGCCTCACTCGAGGGTATGGTTCTGCGGAGAGAGGCACAGTTGTCCATCATAGGTGTCTAGGTACCTTTTAGCTTTCTTGCATTTATCATATTTCCGATGACATGCTGATCTTGAACGTTTTACTGCATTGATAGGCTGCCTGTGTAGAGCACATCTGACACACACCACACTTACGTACTGTATCTACATACACCCACTTCATGTAGTTTTTCTTGTATCTGCATCTGATATACATATTTGAGCTGATGTATTCGAATTGCACTCTTTATTTTCAGATGCCTCCGGTGTATGCTCAACCACAGGCCAGGCCATCTAGGCCTTCTCGAGGAGCCGGGAGAGGGGGGCCGTTTCGTAGACGCAGAGTGCATGTCATAGAGGAGGAGGCAGTGAGGACGAGGGGGAGGAGGAGGGGGCTGCATATCCCCAGTCAGAGACATCTGCTGACAGAGAGGGTGGCTCTGGTTCTAGTTCTGAGGATGGAGGTGATGCCAAGGAGGGTTCTGAAGACGGTAGCTCTGATTCTGATGATGGTGCTGGCGGAGATGGTGCAGGGACTTCTCAGCCGAAGAGGACGAAGAAGGCTTCTTACTCCTGCACTTGAGAGCATTGATGCAGCTGTTCCCTGCTTTATTTACCTTTTTACTAGTAGTTGTAGCACATTGTACATTATTAGGCAGTTTATTTTCTGTAAAACTTGTACCCTTGTTGTAAAATGTTGTAACAAAGGAAGCATGATGGAATGAAACAACTTTTGTTCAAAAAGTGTTGTATTTTATGTTCTTAGCGTCGCACCGCATCATTTTGCACTAAAAATGAGATTGAATGGAAATGTGCATTGTGTATTTGCCAAGGCAGGTAGTGAACTGACACAACAAACTAAACAACTTAACTCACTAAGAAATAACAAACAGAATCTTAGCAAGTTTACAACTCGATAAGCAAGAACAACAAGGTTGATTTAAAACAAAGAGTAACGACTCAAAATACAAAGCCTGACAACTTTGATAAACAAGATTTGATAAACAAAACAGCTCGACAAACAAAGCAACAACTCGATAAGCAAAACAACAACTCGATAAGCAAGACTTAACAACAACTCTATAAACAAAGTGTATTTCGAACGATCTGGGTAACGGAACGCATCCGAAACAGAGGGAAATGGAGGCCTTCGACACTCCCGATGCATGGAAATGCTAGGAACTTTCTTCTAGAGGGTAGAACAGGACCAAAGACACACTTTGCAGCATGGCCGACCACCTTTGGGAGCTGGCCGACTAGCTTTTGCATTGGAGGGGAGAGGGGTGGTCGGCCTACCAGAAAAGGTGGCCGGTCGGCCATCTAGCTCAGCAACCACCAATTTTTCAACACGTGTCCCCCAAACAGTGTCTTATCCTCTTTAAAAGTCCTAGCCTCGTGGTTGATTCATTTCATCTCAGTTTTGCACCAAAATGGAGGCGTTTCTCGTCGAAAATCTCACAGCTTGGATCGCTTCTCTAGATGGCTCGGAAAAGTTGAACTTCCGGGGCTTCGGCTTGAATGCACTATTCACACTGAGCCGTACTCCGCTGCACCTTCCCTTCCTTCATGCCACGGCGAGGTTTTGGAACCCGGTAACACATGTTTTTAGCTTCGGCGGGCAAGAGGTATGTCCAACTTTCGAGATTTTCAAGTTTTGATGGAATCTGAACGCCATGAAGAAATTTTGCCTCAGTTTCGCTTCGGTCACGCCCAAGCTTTAGGGCGAATGTGTGGGCTCACCATGCATGACGCTAGGTCTCTGATCTGCAACGGGGAACTGGATATCCTCGGCTTGATTCATCGCTTTTCTGATGCCGGTGACCGCGGCAACCATCATTGGCAAGGTTTTCGGCAACACGCCCTTTGCTTGTGCATGCTATCTCACTTTTTGCTTGCCCCAGGCTTTAGTGGATCTAGCATTCGTCTGATTGAAGTTGCTCAAGGCTTGAAGGAAGGAAAGAGCTGCATCGCCATGACATTGGCCGAGACACTGATGGGCTTGGACGCTTTCTATCGCCAAGAGACGACCAGATTTGCGGGGAGTCCACTACTGCTACAGGTAATGTTTCCCACCCAATCTCACATATGTATTGCTCACATCACTCTCCCTCAGGCTCGGTTTCTCACAAAAACCCTTTTCTTCTTACTTTTCTCTCATCGTACATCTCTATTCTTTATTCTCTATTTTCTCATTTTTCATCCCTCCCCAGGTATGGTTGATGGATAAATTGCAGGTTGTGGACTCTTGCCCAGCCTACTCAACTCGCGGCTACTTCTTTCGACAACGCCTAGTCGATGCCCTTGATGAGGGATGGTGGTTCGACTGGATGTGCAATTTGTCTGCAGATCGCATTGCTTGGCGTTGTCCTTGGCTCAATCTCCCGGCAATGAGCTATAGCATGTCCCGGCAAGTCGGGATCCAGTTGATTGGTCTGACCTACTGTGTGTTCTACTTTCCGTTCCGGTTCCAACGCCAGTTCGGTCATGATCAGACTTGCCCGCCAGAGGGGATAGAGTATCCTGCCACATTCCCGATTCGAGGCGCACAGCTTGCCCGGTATGCCACAGCATGGAGGACTAGAGGGAGCTCCTGGCCCCCGCTCCCACTTTCAGTTGCACTTTGTCTGACGAGTGCTTGGATTGGCTCAATGAAGAGGCACAGATTGGACCCAGCTTGGCATCAGAGGCTTCGACCAGCTCTAGGAGGGGGCGCAGGACACCTGACTTACTATGCCCCGGATTTATTGCTTTATTAGTACTTTCAAGTTTTCTTTATGATTGTAATAAAAAGCAACTTCAATTTGTATGCAAGAGCAGGAGAACTCTGTATTGAAATCAATGAAATTGAAGTTGTGGGTACTGAAATTTTTCCGCTTTGGTCCAAAATGGTCTAAGTTGTAAAAGATTAATTTTGAACAAAGTCAACTTTTATTAAAACTTTTCAAAACCATTTTCGATATGGATCAGAACTGGACACGCCTGAGATCTGTCACTGAGATGCACACCCCCTGATCCTAGCAACTGGAAAGTTGCCCCTAGTCTGACTAGTACCGCGACACTGCACAGTAACGGAAAGTTGCCCCTAGTCTGAAAAGCACTGCGCTGGAAATCATAACCGAACTCTTGAATGCTGAATAGACAAAGATGGCCGAGATGATCAAATAGACAAAGTTGATCGGGGAAAAGTTTATGGCTGAACTTCAGGATGAAGTTGCCTACGTATCCCAAAGATGGGAATCAAGCCTTACGTAGTTCAGGCTCGGGTTCACTCGAGTATTTTCGCTCTCCTTTTACGCTCTAACTTTTGCCAAGGCCGCCCTTTGCGGGTTTTCAACCTTGCGAGCTCAGTTTTTATAATTTCAAATTTTTTGTGCTCTGAGTTTTGCCTAGGTCGCCCTTTCGGGTTTTCGGCCTAGCGAGCCTCTCAAGGGTAATATTTCTTCAACTTGTCCATATTGATCGCTGTGAGAACTCTAGGCCATCTAGATCCATCAGAACCACAGCTCCACCTGACCAGATAGACTTAATGATGTAGGGACCAGTCCAATTGGGTTGAACTTGCCCCTGGGTCGTGGATGGGAGCTCGGTTGTCCTTGAGCACCAAATCTCCTTCCTTTAGATTCCTGGACTTAACCTCTTGTTAAAAGCCCGGGCAATTCTGCGCTGATAACCTTGAACATGGTACAGTGCTTTCAGTCTTCTCTCATCAAAGAGCATGAGTTCCTCAAACCTGCTCTGCTGCCAATCTGCTTCGGCTATTTGACACTCAGCCAATACTCGCAATGACGGAACCTCAATCTCGATAGGTAGAACGGCCTCCATCCCATAACTAATGAATACGGAGTCGCCCCAGTAGAAGTTCTGATTGAAGTCCGGTAGCCCCACAGAGCAAACGGCAGCTTATCTGGCCAATCCCGGTAGGTTTCCACAATCTTCTGCAGTATGTGTTTGATATTCTTGTTGGCGGCCTCAACTGCTCTATTGGTTTGCGGCCGATAGGTAGATGACTTATGAAAAGCCACATTGTATTTTCCCAACAAGTCAATCACTTCCTTCTTGAAGTGGGAAACGTTATCTGAAATTATCTCGTTTGGGACTCCGTAGCGACAGATGATGTTGTTTCTGATAAACTTTGCAACGTGCGAAGCCTTCAACACCGCATAGGATTGGGCCTCGACCCACTTCGTGAAATAATCTATCGCGACCAGGATGAACTCATGCCCATTCGACCCCTTCGGAGTGACAGCCCCGATCACATCAATTCCCCAGACTGAAAATGGCCATGGCGAAGTCATATTGTACAGCTTCGACGGCGGAATGTTCATGCGGTTTGCATGGATCTGACATTTGTGGCATCGCCGAACAAAGCCGATACAATCCTCCTCTATGGTGGACCAGTAGTAACCCTGTCTGAGGATCTTCCGTGCTAGCATTACTCCGTTCATATGCGCACCGCATTCCCCTCCATGGATGGCCTCCATTAAGCGCTTTGATTCTTCGACATCGACACACAGCTTATGCATTCCCAGATGACCTCTCTAACAGCTTACCCCCACAGATGATGAACTGAAGGCCATTCTTCTGATTGCCCTTTTATCCTTGGCATTTACCCCTGGTGGATATGCTTCCTTCTCCAAGAAATTCCAAATGTCGTAATACCAGGGTTTTCGTCTTGAACCTCATCTATAGCAGCAATCGTCTCGTAGGCTGGCGCAAATTTCTGGTCAATGATGACTGGACGCATCCGGACTCCGAATGGGATGTCTATCATGGAAGATAGAGTTGCTAAAGAATCTGTGAACCTGTTGTTCTCTCTTAGTAGATGAGCAAAGTTTAGCTTTCAAACCGAGGAATTAACAAATCCAAGGCCTGGTGATACATCATCATCTTTCTTTTCTTCTGACTTTCCAGTCTCCTTTTGCTTGAGACACAACAAGGTTCGAGTCCCCGATGACGTCCAACCGTCTTGCCCCTAGTTCCAGGGCTGCTTCTAGACCAGCAATGCATGCCTCATATTCTGCTTCGTTGTTCGAGACTTTGAACCGGAGTTGAAGGCTAGAGGGATACGAGAATTGGCAGGTGCTATCAGCAACACTCCTATCCCATACCCGTGCTGGTTTGACATTCCGTCAAAGTACATCGTCTAAAATTCGTCGTCGATATGCAAAATGGCCTCATCTGGGAATAAGTACTCAACTGCTTCACCCTTCCACTGGATGGTCGGCTAAGAATTCTGCTACTGCTCTTTCCTGACTGACTTGCGTGTCACATATTTCAGATCAATTCGAGAGCAACAGCAACCAACGAGCTAGCCTACCCGTAAGTGCTGGTTTCTCGAAAAGATATTTGATGGGATCGAGTCGTGAAACCAACATTACGGAGTGAGCTAACAGGTAGTGCCGCAGCTTCCTGGTAGCCCATACCAAAGCTAAGCAAGCCTTCTCCAACGGTGTGTAGCGAGTCTCATACTCTAGCATTTCTTGCTCAGATAGTAGATGGCTCTCTCTCACTTTTGTCCTCTGATTCTTGCGCGAGCATACAGCCCATTGTAGTCTTAGTCACTGAAAGGTACAATATCAACAGTTTCCCCGGCTCTGGGGTGACAACACGGTGGGTTCTGTAAGTATTCCTTGATCTATTCAAAAGCAGCTTGGCATTGGCCGTCCCATTGGAATTTCTTTCCTTTCTTTAGGAGACCAAAAAGTGGTTCACAAGTCAAGTTTAATTTTGAGATAAACCATCTTATGAATTGCACTTTACCCAGAAAGCCTCGCACCTCCTTTTCAGTCCTTGGTGGGGGCATTTCTAAGATGGCCTTGATTTTGAAGGGTCGACTTCGATACCTCTCTGTGTAATCAGAAACCCCAGCATTTTTTCCCGCTGTAACACCGAATGTACACTTCTGAGGATTCAGCCGCAACCGGAATTCTCTGATCCTTTGAAAGAACTTTTGTAAGGCGGTGTAGTGGCCCTCTCTATCTTTGGACTTGACAATCATGTCGTCCACGTACACCTCAACCTCTTTGTGGATCATGTCATGTAATATTGTGGTCGCGGCCCGTTGATATGTAGCTCCAGCATTCTTCAACCCAAACGGCATTACTCTGTAGCAGTAGGTCCCCCACGGGGTGGTGAATGCAGTCTTTTCCCGATCTTCCGGTGCCATCATTATCTGATTGTACCCTGAGAAGCCATCCATGAACGAGAGCAACACGTGCCTCGCTGTGAAGTCTACCAACTCATCGATGTGCGCAAGGGAAAGTCGTCCTTCGGACTGGCTCTATTCAGATCCCTGAAATCCACGCATACTCGGATCCTACCATCCTTATTCGGCACTGGAACGATGTTGGCCAACCAAGTTGGGTATTCAGATACCAGCAAAAATCCTGCATCAATTTGCTTGGTGACCTCTTCTTTGATCTTGAGAGCCCAGTCCGGGCGGATCCTCCTGAGTTTCTGCTTGACGGGTCTGGCCTCGGGGTCAAGGGGGATCCGGTGCTGTACAATCTCAGGATCGATTCCAGGCATGTCTTCGTAGGACCACGCGAAAACATCTTTGAAATCTTTTAATAAAGCGACTAAGCGCTCGCGTTCCTCCGAAGACAACGTGGACCCGATCTGGACCAGCCGTGGGTCCTCCTCAGTACCAATTTCACAGTAATGATTTCACCATTAAGGTTTAACAAATCAAATCTCCTCCTGCTCTTGTTCAATTAAGCGTTGCAAAACCGGAGGAATTTCGTCCTCGTTGTTTTCATCAAAATTTTGAAAGTCTGAGTTAATGCAATAAATCAAGGGCACAGAAAAGTACTCAGAAACCACAATTACTTGATTCTCATTAAGCACATCCAAATCGTCCGAACTCTCGGTTACAACAGACTCAAAAGAGAAAGAAAAAGACGACCTGGACAAAACTGTGGCATCCGAGTTATCATCCCAGGATTACCAGACTCAGACTCAGTCGAGCTGGAACCTGATTCCGACTCACAAGACTCGGTGGAATCAGATTCTGGCTCACTACCTGACCCGGTGCTGCTGGACAAAAACCCCTCTTCGTATTGCCAAGTGAGAGAGGGTGCGATAGATGCATCCAAAATAGTTGCTGCTAGGCCCGCAGCCGTTTCATTCTCAATCATGGAAACCGAGAAGTTATCCCCCAAGCACTTCTGGTCGATCGGAGGATCTGAAAGTAGACAAGCCAATGCTACCCCCAATTTCATTTCAGCGCCCTCGGAATCCACTTCCTTACACTGCTTAACCTCAGCTGATGGGTCTGTCTGCTCTTCGACAACGTCATCCCCGGGTAATTGTAGATCGAAGAAGATCTTGAAACCTGGCACACGCTTCTTCTCCGCGTTCAGCCATGGCTCTGGGAAGCCACAAAACGGAAAGTCCTCCCCCTCCCGGACGAAGAGTCCGTTTAGGGTACCTGATGATGGGCCTATGCATCAGCTCACAAGGCTTCCCAGCCTGCTTCGCTCTGGCTCTTCCAGCCATTTCCTTTCCCTTCCTTATCCAATCCTCTTTGGTGGGGCAGATAACCCAAGCCAAAGGTATAAGGGTTGTGTGGCACTTCGGCCAATGCTACGACGCCCTTCCGGCCGCTCCTTCCCAATTCCATCCCGGGGATGTGTTGTAGCTTGTTCATGAGGTATACAGATTGAGCACTGACATACACTCCCTCATTAACAGCCATGATGTTTTGCACAACCCGAGCCTCAGCTAAGGTAAAACCTGACATA
>JAPPVO010003007.1:0-20772 GCA_030407325.1 Camellia japonica
CCAACTCCACTTTCATCCCACCACCACCATTACAGTTTTAGACACAAAAATTTAGACAAAAGATGAAATTTTTTGTTGCCAAAATTAGATATTTTTAGTGACAAAATTAGATATTTAGTGATGAATTACTTACTTTTGGGATCAAAATTTGTCTTAAAAAATAATCATTTTTTGGACTAAATTATTTTGTCTCTGCATTTATTAGCGATGTTTTTAAAATTGTTACTAAAAGTTTTTTAAAAAACCTTTTGCGAGGATCTTTTAATGACTATCCCGAGACAACAAGAATTGGTCTCAAATTTTTTATTTTTTTGGACAAAAATTTAATTCTTAAAATTCTTATTTATTGCAGTGATCACACCAAATAAAAAAATATTTTTTTTCAAAAAATATTTATTAAAAAAATTTGTAGAAAATATTTGCCGTTAAAAAATATTGTTACCTAAAGAAGCGGAGGGTAGAAATCTGTTTTTGCTTTTGAAATTTTTTAATGAATCGCTAATTGTGAGGTTGAGCAGATATTCCAACAATGTATGTGGAGACAGCTTTAGAGTTACAAGCGGCTGGCAATGTAGAGGATCCAAGCAATAATGGAGTTGTTTGTCCAAATTGGAAAGGCCTTCTTTCACCAAAAAAATCCTAGGTGCTCATTTCTTCTCCTTCTAAATCATTGAAAAAATTCACATTATTGATTAGATGTATAAAACAACTATCTATACTATATGATGGCTTGTTTTGGGAAGTGGCTTACAAGTTTATTATTTAGTTTATTACAAAAAAACGTATAAAAAATAGAGAGATAATCTGATTCAAATAAGTCATTAAGTTGACTTTTTTTTTTACTTCCCAAAAGGGGTTTGATGTCCTGAAGTCATTTTCTATCTTTATAACAAGTGTCAATTTCTCTATTAAAAAAAAGATAAAGAAGAGAGTGGGACATGAACTTAGGACTTTAACTTTATTTAATTACTACTTCAGTGATACATAATATATAATAATTTAATTGTTACAATTAAAAGATGATAGATCAAAGTAAAATTCGAGTAAAAAATTGAGGGTGGAAAAGTTGTGATTTATCTCCAAAAATGTAGAGAAGCCAGCTACCTTATTATGTTTTTTGGATATCAATATAAAAAAAATACCTTGAAAATAAAATATACGTGGATCATATTTATTCTAGTATGACCTACACCATCCTTCCTTTTTTTATTTTTTTATGGATATTTATTTATTTTCTTTAAAAACAAAAAAACAAAAACAAAAACAAAAACCAAAACTTCTCTATAATATTGGACCTCCACCCCTCAATCCAACTATGAGCAAATTTGAGTTCCAAATTTTGAATAGACTTAAATTGGTTTAAGCTAGATGACAATACATTCTTGACATATCATGTAATATCCAAAATTTGAGTTCATTATTGTGTCCTTTCTAATACAGGATTTGCCTTATATTTCACATTATGCTTTTTCTTCCACCATGCTTAAAATTTCTCACTTTTGTCAGGTTTTTATTTGTTGAAAAATATTGATTATGCAAAACAAAAGCATGTACTTGCCTTGATGTTGGCAAATAAATTGATCGAAAAGGAAGATTGGAGTCATTATATTCATACAGATTCTGAAGCAAGCTCAATTGGAAGGAGGAATAGGGCACTAGACCCACTTTTACAGGCTACGAGGCTCGGCATTCTTGAGGTGGTAATGGCAATCCTAAACAAATATCCAGAAGCTGCAGATTCGTTTGATGAGAATGGGAGGAACATACTACACATATCGGTCTCCTCCTGGACTAGCAAAAGCATGGATTTATCTATGATTACTTAATGAATTTTGTTGCTTACAAGGATAGGATGTTAGCAGATATTGATTTCCGAGGGAACACTATCTTGCATCTGGCGACGTGCGTAGGAAATCCTACTAGGTCTCCTCCTGGACTAGCAAGAAATCAATTGGTTGATGATGTTGATGGTCGATGGAACACTGATTTTCATGTTGGAGCGAAGCGTGGAAGTGTTGGAATAGTTAACCAGATGAGTTGGGATGTGCTATGGTTTAAGGTACCAATCACTGCTCTTGCTTTTAGAATAACAACATTAAACATTAATTGAGGATTCTAATTAAATCATTTGAATTTGTGTTCCAATAGCGTGTAAAGCATGACTCATATCCACATTTATGGCATCTTCGAAACTCTGATGGAAAGCAGCAGAGGAACTATTCGAAGAAAATCACGTAGCTCTACGAGAAGAAGCTGAGAAAGCTGAGAAACACGTGAGTGACAACTTAATAATTGTCTCTATTCTTATTGGCACAATCAATTTCGCAGCCCTCTTTACCATCCCCGGAGGCTTTGATCAAAACACCGGCATACCTATGCTTCTCAAAACCAATCGGCAGGAAATACAGTTCTTCATGGTGTACATTGGATTAGCTCTTTTCTTCGCTTTTCTCTCCTTGGCAACTCTGGTGTTGATTCAGCTATCGCGGTTTGACACCAATGATTTTCATATCGCAATACCACTGAAAACCATTTTTTCTACCTTTACAATTATCTACTCCACAGGCTTTTCTGCTACTGCATTTGCCCAGGGCTATATTCTTGAAGGTGAACTAGGAGCATTCATAGCCACTTTTCTGATTTTTTTTGAGCTCCTTGTTTGCTTTGTGTTAGCCGTTATTGTGATAGAAGCAAAGTTTTTGATATTTGATGCGATACGTCATTTGTTTTCTTATAAAAACCCTGATATGTAAATCTAATGTGCACTTATTTACATTTTATTCATCATTTGTTTTGTTATAAAATCCCTGATCTGTAAATCTAATGTGCACTTATTTACATTTTATTCAGTGTACGTATTGTCCTTTCTTAATTTCGTTATAGCGGAAGTCTCATGCTCTGGATTAACTATACATATATATTTCTTGTTTGTAATGCTAAAATAAAATAAAATAAAAATTCTATAACTAGTATGGTTTGACTTGTTTGTAACGCTAAAAATACAAAAATTAGTAGATACGCATTCTCAATTTATGTGAATTCTCAAAAATAAAACAACAAATGTGCAGATAAATGTTTTTCCTCACATTACATGTCAAATGTGTAGAATGTAGGGATGATAGGACTTTGTAACATTGCTCTTAAAAAAAATGGCAAATTTGTTTTATGAAAAACCAACCAAAAACAAACAAACGACAGGACCAAAGCTTTGCCAGCCAAAAAAAAAAAAAAATCGCTTCATATGGAAATTACATCTAGCAAAGACCCTAAAGCGATTCTGGTTTTAGACCCGACCCATTTGATATTCTGGACTCGGGTTTCATGGCTCTGAATTGTTGTTCATGTCTTATTTCCCTTAAATTTCCTTAAGTTTGGCTATTGGTTTGTAGTGATTGAGTTTTGGAACAGGTTGGTTGCTTGGTTTTCGAACTTTTGTTGCCTAAAATTTTACTCCTACGCTCGAGCATCACTTCTTACGCCCGAACAGGCCTTGTGAACTCTCAGTACTTTTGCAAGTCTACAAAACTACTGGGAGAGTGTATTCTACGATGTTTTCTGCGCTCGAGCGGTCTTTCTTGTGCTCGAGCATTGGTCTACTATCTGCAAAATACTAGGAGTGTGCATTCTGCGCTCGAGCGTCATTTCTTGCGCTCGAACGGAACAACTTATTGTGTCTGACGCTCGAGCATTACTTCTTGCGCTCGAGTGGACTGTGCGTATATTAGTTCATGAAAATGACCTTTTACATCACTTTTTCAGTTTCATTCCCCCTTTAAACTTTCTAAAAACCCTAGATCTAAAGTTTCTCTCTAAACTCTCTCTCTCTCTCTCTCTCTCTACATTTTCACCTAGATTTAGTGGTTTCTCTACTCGTGTGCTTTTGTTAGAAAGGTAGATCATCTCAAGGGCTACATTTCCATCTGAGTAAAGTTGAGTTTTGGCATTCTTAACGTCTCTCCATTTGTTCCTTTGGTCTTCTAGCTTTGAGGTAGGGATTTTCTATACTCATATATGACTTTTAACTTAGTTATTTATTTTGTATAAACACTATTGTGATTTTTGGAGGATTTTGAACAAACCTAGGATTTTGATTTAAAAATCAAAAAAGGGGTTTACAAATGGATGTATTGAAAATGGTTATGGGAGTGAATATGGGGTTATGGTGTTATAAATTTGCTGATTTTGACACATGGATTGGATTTGGATGAAAATAGAATTTTGCCCTAAAATGTTTCAAATAATTATTTTGTATATAAATAATGGAATTGGTATGGGGAATGTGAAATTGGATAGATGTTTATATAAAGGATAGAGTTGGGTACTTGCTATCTCTCATTTGTGAAAATTTGGATAGTTTATCTGTTTTGGAGATTGTATATCTGTTTTGGGCTATCGGTGGAGGATAACTATGATTGTTGTAGAAATTGCATGAGGATTAAGTAAATTAAAACTAATTTCTCATCCGTTGTCATTGAATATGATTATATTTTTAAATACATTATATATGTATGATGTTTGGGGAAAAAAAAAGATGATGTACTCCATGTTTGGGAGAATATAAGGGATGTACTCTATTGAATTAAATTAGCCTGTATGTACAGTGTGAAAGTCCTAAAAAATGCCTGTATGTATATATATATGAGTGCTGATTCCCGCGGACGAAAGATCCGTAAAATGACAAATAGAAGTGATTGTATGATGGTGGTACTAGTTAGAGGCCTATTGAGTTGTATTCTCAATTTGGTTGTCTGAATGAAATGGAACTGATGTCATGAATTGAAATAATACAGTTGGTACTGCATGGTTTGCAAAGGGATTATGAAACGGTTTATCAATGATATTGTAATTGCATATTACCCTTATATCTTCGTTAAGTTTCATATGTTGTACTGGATTATTTCTACTAGGTTTTGGCTCACCCTATATGGGAAAACCATTTTCAGGTGTTGATGATATGTCTCAACCAAGGGCTTAACTTGGGAAAACTGTGGAGCTGAAGGCTCATATTGTTTATTGTGCTTGTATTTTGTATTTCATATTTATACAAGCCTAGGACTTTATTTGTATTGAGCTTATGACTGACCTTTGTTGTACCCAAGCAGTGGCTTGGAAAGATGTAAGCCATTCAGGCATATGACTATCTGTGTAACTTTCATTTTGTTATGAATGTATATTAACCTCTGATTAATAAAAGTATGTCGTTTTAATTATACCACCGTTTATGAAATAGGTTTATTGCATTATTTTGGGACGTTACAGACCCAATCCAACCAGTTTGCCCGCACCTCGATTAATTTCATGATACTACAATATTTTCTTAGTTTAGTAACACATGAAAATGCCACAAAACTATTCCTCTAGTGACATTTTTTTAATCTTGTGGCGTTTTGATTTAAAAAAAAAATGCTAAAAATGCTGATTTCCTCACATTGGCTTCGAGTTTTGCTACAAGGCTCTCTGAAGAGCTCCATGATTCATACCTCCCAGCATATAAGTGCTTCTATTCTTGTAATCATACTTTGTTGAATTCCTTTTGCCAGAGCTTCAAACCTATTAAGTTCATTAAAATATTCGTAAGTAATAGAAGAACAGAGCAATTGACTTGTTTATGTTAAATAAAAATAAATAAATAATAATAATTGGAAATTGATCAAGTGAAGAGAAACAGATACCTTAAAAACCTTTAATAATTTCAAAAGTGCAATATGAGTAACAATTCCAAGATAGTCAATGAATTACTCTTTGGTTATTCTAATACCCCTATTCCTGCAAAACTAGATAAATCTTATGGGTGTTGATTTCCGACTATACAATCAAACAGGGAACTTAGCTGGAGAGTACGCGCCAGAATAGATTGAACCAAGCACCTGCCAACAAGATGATGAGAATACCGTGGTGGCTCGACCACCCGAGGGCACTCCGATGATCAAATTAATCAATCTTATCTCTCAAAGATATCAATCAAGCACTTAAACTCACAAATGAAAACCATACCTTAGACTTACAAGGGTGCCTTACTTTTGTAGCCATTAGTGCCCTCATCTCTTAGAAGTCTCACTTCATAAGACTCAAGCATAGCACTTATCTCGGATTCTTAGTTAGATATGGATAAACTCCTCAAGAGCCTTATCCCTATTCGAACTAAGCACATCATCTGTCTAAGACTCTTGTCCTTTATCCAAATATCTCGGATTCCCGTATTACCGTACAACATCTTGACAATACCGTAACCATCTCGGCAATCTAGACTATCCATGTGGCACCTTGGCCAACACCTCGACCACGTGGCACGATCCTCAAAATACATCCCCATAAATCCATTTTCAGATAGTTATTTTCATTATCTAAGAAGGTTAAAACAAAAAATAAGATCACCATGCATTATAAATATGGCCCCCTATTTGATGTGAATTTCTTGTTTCCAAGCATCCACAAATAAAGATTACTTCCACTACAAAAAGCTAATTGATTGAGAGTATCTATAGAATTCACTTCCATCCCCCAAGAAGTAATTAAATAGAAAATATAATCACCATACATGATAGTGATGTGTAAAGAAATGTTTTGGGGGCAAAAGAAAATTTTATTAATAAGTAATACAGGGGTTCCAACTTGGAAACAAACTCTTAGAAAAACAAAATTATAAGAAACCATTACAAAACTTTCTTAATACCTCTAAATTACCAGATCTCAAAACCGAATTACAATTTATACTCCCTTACTTGATCTAGGCAAGTAATGAAGTTGTTAATTGAGCACTCATTTATCCCCTTATAAGCCTTCACCTGGTGCATAGCTCTCACTAGGATAATGTCTACAACTTCCTTTCATTTTGCAATTTCATTGTCAGAAACAGAGTTATTGCACTGAATCAAAAGACTGATTAAAACTGTGAAGAATAGTGACTCCCAGATTAATTTCTTCAATCCATTCATTTTAAATCAAAATCACCATCGCATTAACCTCTTCAAATCAATAAGATATACTAACAATAAACCCCGCCATTTTAAACAAAAAACTCCAAAACTTCATGAAATGGACATAAGTTATTTTTGGTAATCAACAAACCACAAGTAACAAAAAACTTGAACATTAGGTGGAATGAAGGATTTCCAAACTAGTTTGTATACTCACTTTGAGAGACCATATGAAGCTTGATGATGATTACAAATGAAGCTACACAATATTGGCCATTAAATTCCCAAGTCCATAACATTTTATCCTTTGCCTCAAATCTGGGACAAAAATAAAAAATTAATGTCCTTGTCATCTTCCTCCCTTTCCCAAGTAAAAAGATCCCTTCAATATTCTAATCTCCAAACCCAACCATCATAACCATGAAGATGCTTGCAAGAATATAATAATTTAATTAGGAAAACAAAACCTGAATTTATAAATGACGAAAAATAAATCAAGGGATCTAGACATGTTATTTTAAAAAAAATTCTAAATATAGAGGGAAGCTTGAAAGTAAAAACAAAGTGCCTAATGCATCATGAAACTTAGCTGTACAAGCAACACAAGCATATCATCACCTAACTAGTTCTTGAGGGAAAAAAAATTCAGTACCTGCTTGACCTATAGTTAGTTCCAACATTTAAACTTTTATAGCTAAAAGAAGCACAAAAACTGTGTTTCTCACCCTTATCTAAAAAATATACTACATCAGCTAATTTATTCCATTTAAGAAATTAAGAAGTCACAGTGCATTTGAAATGACATAAACTACATTCAAACATACATGTCTCATATGTCTGCAACTCTTTTAGGCAATTTATCAAACACGTAAAAGCCAATTGAAACCCAAACTAAGCAAAAGGGTACATTTATCAACAAATGTACAAAAATTAAAAAAGAAAAAAAAAAATTAAGATTGTAAGCATGAATAACAAAATTCTAATCAAATTCAAACATTTGATTTCTTTCTCAATTTCTCAATTTTAACCAAACTCTACACAAAATTTAAAGCTAAAAATTAGGGGTTTTAAATTTTAAGGTTCTTGTTAATGCAATTTCCGTATTTTAATGAGAATTCAAATGTTATTCCTTTCTAAGTAGTTTAAAATAAAAGATCCATAATATTATGAAGACTCTAATATTTAACAATGATAATGGAGTGTACAAATGAATTCCAATCTGCATCCATTTTAAATATGTAGACAAGTGGTATTATTTTCGAATCATTATAGCATTTAAACAAACACTTGCAAGGCATTATACAAAATCACAACATAAATGCAATAATAGTAAATCACAATTAACCCTTGATATTAAAAGATGAAAATTAATAAATTCATGAGTTAGAAGATTAGAATTTCAGATTGTATCAAGTTTTATACCTAAAACAAGAACATCATAAATAAGAGACAAAGATGGAGGTATTGTGTGTGTTTGCTTGTGTGTGTGAGAATGAGAAAGAGATAAAGAATACCTAATGAATTCAGTAGATTGTAGAAGATGAAAACATTGCAAATTTGTGGTGTAGAGGATACATAAGAATGGCGTGAGAGCATCTCCACCCATCCTTCAAAACTTCAAATATTCCTAATTTTGAGCTCCAACCCATCCTTCATTTCTTCCTCCCAAATGAAGGAAGATGGATTGATCCTTCATACTTCCTCCCAAATGAAGGAAGATGGATTGATCCTTCAAATATGAAGGGAGGATGAACAAAATGAAAGAGACTCTAAAATACTATTCACTCTATATTTCTTATTATATTCAAAATAACTTTTAATGTGTAAATTTAATTTTTATAAAATTGACATCAATAAAAAGTATGAAATCATACCTTTAAAATGAGTATAATATTAAATATATTTTACAAAACTTTTAAATTAAATATTTATTAATGAACAAAAATTACTTTTTGATTGGAGTTTGAATAAAGAAAATGAAGGTTTGTAGTTGGAGTTTGAATGAATAGTGATCTCCTCTATATTTACTTTTTGAATAAAAATTATTATTTCTATCCTCTTGAGAAGAGGATGTGGTTAAAGATGCTCTGAAAGATGAAGAATGATAAACCCTTACTTCATTATTTCACTCCTGCCTCTTTTGTCTCACCAAAATTAATTTTACTTCACCAATTTCAGATTTGTTGGACTCAGATTTGTTGGACTCGTGGATTGGGCCTCTGCTCTAACTTCTGTTGCTCTAACTCGTGAATTGGGTCTCTAACCTTGGTATTTTGCTTTCCCCTATTCCCTTATTTCTTCAATTAAAAAAAACAGTGGGGAATTGGTAATGAGGTGAATGGTAGTGGTGTATCAAAAATTTAATTATTTATTTATTTTTAAATAAGTTTGTTCACACTTTAAATAAAAATAAATATTAGTTTTAGTCTTTACATTTTTAATTAAATCAATTTTTACTTTTAATTTTAAATTTTGTGTCAATTTGGTTCAATTTGGTTAAATAGTATTTTTGGCAAAAAATAATCATTGAATTGGTTGAGATCAACTCACCAAATTAAGCAAATTTATTTTGTCTAAAGAGGTCTCATATTTAAATCCTATCAGTTCTTTCTTCTTTTCTTTCTATTTTTCTTTCACTTTTCATTTTTCTCATCACATTCTCTAGTTGTGTTTGGAGTATAGATTTAGAGAGTGATTTGAAAAGGACAAAAAAAAAGAGAGGTGAAATGTGAATAAAATAAAATTACATTTCACATATATTTCACACTCCTTTTCTGTTTTTGTTTCTAAATACACGGCCTAAATGATTAGGAAACACTTCTTGAAAACACTACTTGATGCAAAATTTGATTCAACTGTTACAAAGCAATTTTGAATTTGAATCTCGAAAGTTGCCTTTCGAGTATTGAATGTACGGAAGTGCTATGGACCCCAGTAAACCGACCCCCAGTGCCGACCCCCACCGAGGTGTTGGCTCCTCATTGGTTGAAAACACACAAAAAAAAAAAAAAAAAAAAAAAAAAAAAAAAAAACAGTTTTTTCCTCCAATCAGAGAGGACCCCCAGTACCCCCACTGGGGGTCCAATGCATTTTCCTTGAACGTATTGAAAATTAAAGGTGTTACTTGAAATTTTAAGACGGAACTTTCGTATTGAAGGGGATGTAACGTAATCTTTCAATAAAGGCAAGTAATATTTGTCACTTGATAAATTTTACTTTTTGTTTTTTTATGTGGATCTACCCAATTATTGTCATGTGTATTTTCACCAAAATTAATTTTTTTCACAAATTTTAAAATATTATATATATATATATAAATAAAAAAATTTACCCATAAATCCTATTTTCTGAAAAGTTAAACCATTTAATCCTAATGGTCCCTTTTGAGATAAACTTTTTTACCTTGATTTTTTTACTTATTTTAAATTGGTTAAAAAAATTCTGTTTAGAATAAGTTTTTCACTTTTTTTTTTAGTTGATTCAATGGCTATAAAAGAAAAAGTAAAATGATTATAATTTGAATATGACATTTTATTTTATTGACTAAATTAACTTATTTTATCTTTTTGTTTGTTAATTTAACCCTAACCAATTTCCCAAACGGGGCCAATGTATCAACTTGAGAATGATCCCCAGTTTAAGAAGAAATCTACAATGTGCACCCTTTAAAATATTATACATCGTAAAAAAGTTGTATTTTTTTAAATCTTTTTTACGATGAACGTTATGATTATTTGTGATGTGTGTTATGACATTTTGTGATAAAGTTATGAATAACAAATTTATGATGTGCACCTTAGAATTAGGAATGATAATCTTATGATATTTTGTGATTTTTGTTATGACATTTTGGGATTTTGTTATGATATTTTTGAGTAAAAAAAAAGTTATGACTCTTTTAGAGAAAAAGTTACAACATTTTGTGTTTAAGTAAAGAAATTTTGTGAAATAATTATGAAAGGCATATCATATGCACCAGCCATGAGCCAAACATGGTCCAATTATATACCAAAATAGACCCAACAATTTATCTCAAATCATGGTCCAAACACCCAAAGCTCAAATTTCAAATTCTGCTATGAATTAAATTAAACACCAATCAATCTACAAATTCTCATAAAATAAATACTCACCATTAAATTTTGAAATCTTTATCCAACATGCTAGACTCTTATAAGAACAACATAATAAAAATTTTCATGATTTTTTAGATCAAAAATTATATTTAAAAAAAAATTATTACAAAATTGAACCATTTTCGCACATAACTTTATACAACACTCCAATCCAAATATTACTCAATTAATTTATGCACTGATTATTCAAAATATATTTTGGGTTATCACAGTTGAGTTCATCATTATTGTAAAAAATCACATTCATCAAATCAAGCGACTGTCGATATTCGATCAACACGATACTTTGTAGGGATGATGAACTCGACGAGAGTTACACATTGAACGATTTGAATCATTTAAAAGTCAACAGAAAGAGGCCTCATTTTTTTTTTTTGATGATCAGGTATTCGGGTGTCACGACCCAAACCAGCCCCTATGGGTTTAGCACCGTAACCGGCCAGTAATCCGAGATTACCGAAGGCCTGTTTAACAGTATAACAGTAAAACAGAGTACAGGGGCATGGCGGAAGCCATTACAGTAAATAAATAATGCCCAATGAGCTGTGACAGTCTGTATGCCAAAAGATTTTTCATGCATATATACAGTCAGAAACAAACCAGTACATACATCATATACAAGCATTTAGTACAGGGACTTAACAGTACAGTAGTGCTAACAGTCGATACAGTAGACAAAACAGTACAGAAGGGGGACAGCTAAAACACCCCTAAGCCTTAGCATAGCAGGCTCGGAACCTCGCAGTGAGGCACATAGGTTGGCTTGACAAAACTGGGAATACTCCGACGCCTCTAGCTTTGATCCAGTGCCTGTACACCTACATATGTATACTGTAGACATGCCCGCGGGGGACCTTTGCTACAGTTCGGACTCCCTTTTATTTTGTTGCGGTTCTAAATCTGAACCAAAGAGTCCAACTCTGGCAAATCGTTTTTGAGAAAAACAGATTTTTGAAAAGAAGTGCCAAACATGGACTGCTTTGCCAGATTACAGAGTCGCCACCTAAATATTTTTTAATGGGGGAATTTAGGAAACCCTGACTCGGTGCCGAAGGCCACGTGTCCGTCATCACCAAATGTCTTGGCTCGGGAGCTTGGGTACGATCGGGGAAGGTCAGCTATGAGCACCCCATTTCGCCCGGTCCGAAGACCGGCCTCTACTAACCGTGATATCCGATTTTGAAAACATTATGCGTTCTTATACCGGTTATTAGCCTAGATTTACTACGTTATGCGCACAGCAAACAAGTATAGACTAGGTTGCCTAATTCAGAAATAATCATTGCATATCCGTTTGTTTTGAAAGCGTTTCGGGTTTTGCTACTCGCAAGTAGGCTAAAATACGGATTTCGATGAGTTTTCCAACTCAAGCAACCCAACCTCCACCCACAGGCATTCAAACAGTTTATGTCATGTAAGCACTTAGCCGCATGGTAAGCATACTGTCATGGCAACATTCACACGCATGCGATATGCTAAAGCGTAAAATACTTACATCGTACTCCGTGCCAAAACAATAAACTAGTTAGCAGACATGCATGTCCCTAGCTCATGTTAAGATGACTAATGCACGCATACAGAGTGCAATTAGACAGGCTCGGCTATCCTAAACATGGCATGTGAAATGCACGAGTAACACGTATTCAAGTTAGATTTGAAATACAATGCAGTTTGTATGATGTACCGAGCCCGATGCATGTCAACAAATGCATGGATGCACGCATGCATTGCATAAGGTATGCTAATTTTAAATATGCCCTAATCTACCATCATAAGCAGGTAAATAAAAGGGAAGAAAGAAATGGGGTTGGAAGACATACACACACTCACCCACACTTATTACAAATTTGCCCTCGCACGAAGGGACCAAAAGAATAATACAGTCCGAATACTAAATTAATTATTACAAAACTTCTAATTAATTAACAAATTAAATGCCAAAAAGGAGGTGGCCGCAGCCCTGCCTCGGGATGCGTGAATAATGTATGTTTGGCTCGCCTTGCTTGGAAACCCGCACCATGCCACTGTTGCCTCTGTTTACACTGCCCTACTCCTCAAAAATTTGCACAGATCCCAAGGATGCTTCCCTGGACACTTTGGAGCACCACCGGCTGAATAGAAACACCACCGGCCGTGTACAATATCCATCGGCTGGAGATAAAGTTATCGGCACTGAATAAATGGCCGGTCGGCACTTAATGTTGCCGGTCGGCAGAAACTTCTTGCAGAAGACAATTTTGACAGCAACAGAGGACAGACAGTGTATGGCATGGGATCTCAAGCAAATATATGCACGGACACACCCCCTATCATGTAATGGACTCAAGGGAGCATGGCCCTCGACCCCCGGGCCATCAATCACGCGTTTCAATGCATGATGGCCCAAAAGCCAAGTTAGCAACTTTGATTTTAAATGAAATGCAAGCACAAAACACATCAAAGGCCCCAACCTCTATCATGCTTGATCAAGAGGCAAGGGATGCATGCCAAATGCAACCTAAGCATGCGAGCTAAGTATGCAATATGAGTATGCGAACAAGCATGCAAGGCATGACGCAATGCAACAACATAACATGCACAACGCATTGTAACATGACATACACAATGCAAGATGGACTTACACCAATGTGAGTGGACCTCAGCCGCACTCACATCAGTGGCCATTGGATGAAAATGAAGTGCCTCGAAATGCGTGTACACGGGCACGCATACCGAGGCAATGGCATACGGAATGCAATGATGCTAAAATGATATGCAAACACGCCAATGGAATTTCAGCACTGAAATATGGGGGAAAACGGTCCCGAAAGATGGCGAAATGACACCAAATGCAAGGAATGGTCCCGAAATGCGAATCTAGGCACCCGAAACGGTCTATAGCTATGCAATGCATGCACGATATGGACATGGAATGAAAATACAGTAGCGAGGCAGCCCCAAGACCAGCATTTTCTCAGTACAAAATATGGCCAAACAGCAAGCATAGATAGAGCAACAATGGCATGCAAAATGAGGCTCAAAAGAGGGTATAACATGAAGTGGGCCAAACACTCATCAAACAAGCAAAGACCCTTCATGAAATATATCCAGGGGGTCAAAATATGACCATTTCCAGTTCTGATCATGGTCCAAAAACAGAAGCAAAATGGGCTAGCAAAGCATGCAAAAACAAGGATAAAACATGGATTCAAAGCAAGTGGCATATGGAGCATGAAAACAAGGTTGATCCCTTCTTCAATGTTGAAGAGAGGCTCAAAATAAGCACAATATCAGTTCATGATATGCTCCAAAACAGATCACATATAGGCCAAACAAGTCATGCAAATTTACGGTAAATAGGAGAGATTATGAATCAAGTGCATCATGGGGGGCTCAAACAGTGTTGAGCCATTCTTCAATGTTGAAGAGGGGCTCAAAATAGGCCCTCTTACAGTTTACATTATCTCGAAAACAGATCACTCATAGACTAGAAATTCCATGCAAAAATATGACATACCAAGAGGTATTGAAGCAAGTACCAAATGGAGGCCCAAACAGGGTTGAGCCCTTAAACAAACATGAAATATGGCTCAAAATAATGACCTTTTCAGTTCTGGTCGGAGCCTAAAACAGCAAGAAAACAGGCTAGAAGAATGGTGCAAAAATGGGGAATAAAGAGGGAAAAGTGTTACCCTTGAAGAACACCTCAAGAACAGCAAGTGCAGACCTCTCCTTCTGATCAAAACCACCTCAAAACCTCAAGAACACGCCCTCAAGGCCTCTCAAGTCGAAGTGTGGTGTAATGGTGTGTGTGTTGGTGCAATACTATGGTAAAAGTGCACTTTTAGGCCACAAAACACACACAAGGGGGGAGAGAGAGGGAAAATATAGAGAGAGAATGTGTAGGCAGATATATATCTGTATATATCTGGTTTTTTGGTTCAAAGACTCTAACCCCATCAAAGGGAGAAGAGAAGTGCTTATATAGGCCAAGTAATGCTAAGAAACTTAATGGCTAAGCAAAGAAAAAAGGGTCAAGGGGCCAAGGGGTTCAAAGGGAGGTGCAAGGCTTCTAGAGGAAGCTAATACAGCTGGCCAAGCTTCTCCAAGAAGCTTGGCCAAAGGGTTCAAGCTTCTAGAAGGAAAAGGGGGTCAAAAGGCTCAAAAGGGTGCAAAATAGACACATATATGCACGTGGAGCTGGTTCTGTGCATCCCAGCTGGCACAGCTGGCATGCACCATGCCTGGGAGGGTCAAAAGGGTCAGGTCGGCCATAAAAGAGGTCATCGGCACAATATATTGCCGGTCGGCACAATATAGTGCCGACCTGCACTTTATTCTGGCCAGTCGGACAAATAGAGTGCCGATGGGTGGCCGGTGAGGTCAAAAAGTGCCGGTGGATGGCCAGATTGAAGCCCCGGAAGTTAGCTTTCCAATGGCGCAAACGTTGCATCAAAATTCCTCCTGTGCAAAAAGTTATGCCCTTTTCCGTGAAGCCGCGCAGACTCGTTCCAACCGGGATGATGCCCAGCTTCAACCCATCATATCTCCTCCACCCGAACTTGGCTCTAGGAGATTCTTGAACAAAAAATGAAGCCCCGGAAGTCTTTCCAATGGTAGTGGCCTCATAGCTAAATTCCAAGTATGCAATTGAATAAACCTGATTCAGCGAGAGCCGCTCGACTTTCTTCTACCCGGATTCATGGCGAACTTCTTCTCCAACCTATTTTCTCCCCTCCTCTCCTCTTTTCTTCAACTCCAAACCCCTAAACAAAGTGTTTTGAAGGGTTTGCCTCTCTCCTTGTCGAAGAAACTGAACCTGTTCCCTGCACATCTCTCAACACCGAGCAAACCATCAGTAATGCCCAAGTCTTGAGGGCGGTCAAAAACGGGGTGTCTACAGTTGCCCCTCTTTGACAGAACTCGGAAGTCATAAGAATGACGGGAGTGAATGTCAAAGCCCAGAGACGACCCATTTTTGACAAGGCCGAAGACTTGGACAAACAAAACAAAATATTGATAGATAAATGGTTGTGCCCGCAGGCTGCCTACGTATCCCTTTGCGAGGAATCAAACCAGCGTAGTTCAGGGGCAAGATGCAAAGTGATGCACCATGCAAGTGCATAACTTATGATTATGCAAAGAGAGCTGTGATGAAGCAATTATAAATGCAACATTTTAAGCGAATGCTATGCAAGCAAGTAAACGTGAACCAACCTACATCTCATGCAGAAAGGATGTAAGAGAATTATGCAATTCTCACGAACATGTGCGTTAGATACACAAAAGTGAACAAAGTGTGATGGATACACTAGGTGGACAAGCATGTGTGATGGATACACTAACAATTCTCACGAACATGTGCGTTAGATACACAAAAGTGAACAAAGTGTGATGGATACACTAAGTGGACAAACATGTGTGATGGATACACCAAAGTGAAGAAAGTGTGATGGATACACTATATGAATAAAATGTGATTGATACACGAAGTGAAGCAAAGTGTGACAGATACACTAAGCGAAACAAGTGTGATGGATACACTAAGCGAATGTGTGTGGTGGATATACAAAGGGAGCATGTGATAGATACAAAAGGTGAACGTGTGTGGTAGATACACAAAGTGAAGCGAGTGTGATGGATGCACTCTATGAAGCAAAGCGTGATAGATACACAAGGTGAGTGCAGTGTGATGGATACACTGTATGAAGCAAAGTGTGATGGATACACAAGATGAGCATAGTGTGATAGATGCATAAAGAGAAAGTGTGTGATTGATACACAAAGCGAGCGTGTGATTGATACACAAAGCGAAAGTGTGTGTGATTGATACACAAAGTGAGCACGTGATAGATACACTACATGAAGTATAATGTGATAGATACAGTAGCTGAGTGCGGTGAGCACAGTGTGATGGATACACAAAGGGTGAACACAAAGTGTGATAGATGCACTAAGTGAATGAGTGTGATGGATACACAAAAGGTGAACACAGAGTGTGATAGATGCACTAAGTGAACAAAGTATGATTGATATACTAAATGTGAACACGAAGTGTGATAGATGCACTTAGTGAACAAAGTATGATGGATATACTAAAAGTGAACACAAAGTGTGATAGATGCACTTAGTGAACAAGTATGATGGATATACTGAAGGTGAACACAAAGTGTGATAGATGCACTTAGTGAACAAGTATGATGGATATACTGAAGGTGAACACGAAGTGTGATAGATGCACTTAGCGAACAAGTATGATTGATATACTAAATGTGAACACAAAGTGTGATAGATGCACTTAGTGAACGGGAGTATGATTGATATACTAAATGTGAACACGAAGTGTGATAGATGCACTTAGTGAACAAGTATGATTGATATACTAAATGTGAACACAAAGTGTGATAGATGCACTTAGTGAACGGGAGTATGATTGATATACTAAATGTGAACACGAAGTGTGATAGATGCACTTAGTGAACAGGAGTATGATTGATATACTAAAAGTGAACACAAAGTGTGATAGATGCACTTAGTGAACAAGTATGATTGATATACTAAAAGTGAACACAAAGTGTGATAGATGCACTTAGTGAACAGGAGTATGATGGATATACTGGATATATGAAGTGTGATTGATACACTAAGGAAATAAAGTGGGTATGTGCGTGATAGATACACAAAAGGTAATGAAGTGTGATGGATACACTAAAGTAATTGAAGTGAACATGTGTGTGATAGATACAGAAAATGAGAATGTGTGTGATAGATACACTAAGTGAACAGAGTGTGATTGATACACGGAACGTAATGAAGTGTGTGGTTGATACACTAAATGAAATGAAACGTGTGATTGATACACTGAATGCAATGAAGTGTGTGATTAATACACTTGCAATAAAGTGTGTGATTGATACACTAAAGTGAGAATGGGTGTGATAGATACGTAAAATGAGAATGTGTGTGATTGATACACAAAATGAGAGAAGTGTGATTGATACACTAAATAAACATGTGACAGATATATGAAGCAAATAGAGTGTGATTGATACACAAAGCAAACATGTGATATGAGAGAAGAATGGTGTGATAGATACACAAAGTGAGTGAAGTGTGATTGATACACTGAGTGAGAGTGTAATAGATACACAAAAGTGAATATGTGCGTGATGGATACACAAAACGAGAATGTGTGTGATAGATACACAAAATGAATGTGCGTGATAGATACACAAAATGAAAGAAGTGTGATTGATACACCAAGGCAAATGGAGTGTGTTAGATACACTAAGTGGAGCAAATGACTATGTGTGATAGATACACGAAGTGAATGGAGTGTGATTGATACACTACTGAATGAAGTGTGATTGATACACTATGGGAATGAGGTGTGATTGATACACTATTCTGGCTTGAAGCAGACTTGATCTTGAGCTTGAGGTAGAGGTACACTCATACTTCGGAGCACTGGCAAGGCCTGAAGAGGTACACACGGGATGTAGTCTCGGAACTTACTGAAGTTGAAACAAACTCAGATACCCGACGTTTTCCTCTTTTGCTTTTATTTTGCAGTCCGGAACCACATAGCTTCAAATAGGTCCTGGTTTTACTGTTCACACTTATCGGGGGTGGGCCCTGCAGTTTTATGAAAGAACGAATCTGTTTTGCACAAATGTGGAGAATGGCACGGCACTCTGAGCACAAGATGATTTGATTTTGTTGAAATTAAGAAATGAGCTCTTAACCGGGTATTGAGCCTACGACTGAACACAGCGAAAAAGACTCAACAAAAGAAAACAAAGGTAAACAACCTAAACACATCTATTGACACTCGAAACGACTCAAAACAAGAATCGAGGCAGACAAAACAAAACACAAGACTCAAATGTGCACAGGGAGCCTGTTTCACCGGGTATTATTTCCCACTCTTTCTCATTTGTGATTCTCACATTACTCGGCCCTCAAGCTCTGTTTTTCTGAAAAGCCCTTTTCTCACTTTTCCTCTCAACGCACATCTCTCTATTCTTTAATCTCTCATTTTTTATCCTCCCCATGGGTGGTTGGTGGATAGACAAGAAGCTGCGGGCTCTTGCCCCTAGCATTCTGCTAGATTCTCTTTTTTGTTCACAACAGTGAGTTTCTTCCACAGAGGGGCCGCGCTACAATTGGGTGTGTAGCAAATCTGCAGCTAACATCGGTTGATGATACCCTGCTGGGGAATTTGGACGTGGTTAGATCTGTCCAGATAAGGAAGTGGAAGATCTTGATCCATTCCGGTTTGTGCTTCGCACTTGGCTTGATACCTCGTTGCTTGGAGGATTAGAGAGCTTTCAGCCCTTCGTTGTTAGCTTCAGTTGTGCCCTCTTCTGGCAGGTAGATTGCCCTTCTTGGCGAGTATGTTGATGATGGGGAAAAGACAGAACACCTAACTCAACTGTGCCCCTAGTTCATCATTTTGACCATTTTTTTGGTTTTAAAACAATTTTGACCAACATGAAAGTTAGATTAACATGCTTATTCAACTTTTTGATTTAAAATCATGCAAGTCAGGCTATGAGCACTGAAAATTTTCCTTTTTTGGGTCCAAGGAAATGGTCCAGTTTTTGAAAAAGATGGAATAATTTTCGAGAGAATTAGTCAACCTCAGTAAAAATTCTCAAAAACTATTTTTTGTAAACGGCCAATGCTCAACAAGCACGGAACCTACTCTTGAGATGCGCAACCTCGGATCCATAAGCAATGGAAAATTGCCCCTTGTCTGAAGGACACTGCATGGCAACGGAAAGTTGCCCCTTGTTTGAAGTGACACTGCATGGCAACGGAAAGTTGCCCCTTGTTTGAAGTGACACCGTGACGTTTTGAATGGCAACGGAAAGTTGCCCCTTGTTTGGATAGCATCACAGCGTATTGAAATCAATCCTTCAGAGCGACGATCACAACCGAACTCTCGAATACAGAGAAGGCAAAGATGATCAAAACCATTTCATGGACACAACTGAATTTGAAGTGTTTTAGGGCTGGACTTCAGAATGAAGTTGCCTACGTATCCCAAAGATGGGAATCAAGCCTTACGTAGTTCGGGGTTAAGGTACACTCGGGTATTTAACCTCTCCTTTTTATGCTCTAACTTTTGCCAAGGCGCCTATTGTAGGTTTTCGACCTTGCGAGCTTTGTTCTTCTTTCTTTTCTTTTCTTTTTCATTTTTTCTCTTTTTTTTTTCTTTTAGGCTCTAACTTTTGCCAAGGCGCCCGATGCGGGTTTTCGACCTTGCGAGCTTCTTTTTCTTTTCGTTTGCTATTCTTTGTTCTTTTCTTTTCTTTTCTTTTTGCTTCTTTTTGTATTTTCTTTTTTTCTTTTCGTTTTCTTTGCTCTAACTTTTGCCCGGGTCGCCCTTCCGGGTTTTCGGCCCAACGAGCCTCTCAAAGGGTAAAAGTGTAGCAAGTCCATGCCAAATGGTTTTAGGGTTTTTGATGCCATCCGTATCCAGGAGAGTGGCTGTTGATTCGCAAGAGAACTCATCTTCGGCTCTTCGGGCACATCTGACATCTTTGTCCCTAGTTTGAGGGGGGGCTTCTGATCTAGCTTCCCAAGCCTCTCTTGACGACATCTGATCTTCTTGATTTGACTTCGGTGCCTCTTGTTCGAGGGCTACTTCAAATCTGGCCACATAGGCCTCACATCATGATTGACCATTGAACGTTCTAAACGCAAGTTCAAGGTTTGAAAGCAAGGAGGAGTGG
>JAPPVO010003008.1:0-24379 GCA_030407325.1 Camellia japonica
GACAGATGCCTATGCTCTATGGACAATGTTAGACGACATGTACCGGTCAAAGACCGCTCGGAACAAAGCCTTGGTGATGAGAAAGCTTGTCAATTTGAAATTGAAGAATGGTATGTCTATCGCCAAGCACACCAGTGAATTCAAAAGTCTGGTGAATCAGCTTGTAACCATCAAGATGCGCTTAGACGATGAAATGCAAGCCGTTCTACTGCTCAGTTCTTTACCGGATAGCTGGGAGACGTTGGTAGTTTCTCTCAGCAACTCTGCACTAGAAGGAAAACTGACCATGAGCATGGTCACTGAACGCCATGTACAATGAAGAGACAAGGCAGAAAGACTTGGGTGGAGATCAATCCCATGCCCTCTCACAGAAAATAAAGGTAGAGGCAGAGACAGAGAAAGAACAAAAGCAGAGGACGCAGCAGAGGAAGATTTCAAGACAGAGGGAAATCCAAAGAAGGTACAAGCCGGTCGAAGTTCAAGTGTTACCATTATGGCCAAGAGGGTCACATAAAGAAATATTGCTATGCCTTGAAGGAAGAACAAAAACAAGGTAATAGACAACCAAAGACTGAAGATGGGAACACTACAGTTACTATCTCAGAGGATATTGCATTATTCTCTGTTGAAGAAGAAGAATGCCTCCATATGTCAGACAACGACACCGAGTGGGTGGTAGATACACAGCTTCCTACCACAGCCACACCTCGGAAGGAGTTCTTCAGTACGTACCAAGCTGGAGATTTTGGTACAGTGAAGATGGGCAACTCCAGTTTTTCAAAGATTGTGGGAATCGGTAATGTTCGCATCCAAACCAAAGTTGGGTGCACGATGGTGTTGAAAGATGTCAGGCATGTTCCCGATTTATGCCTGAATCTTATCTCAGGGATAGCCTTAGATCGACAAAGCTATGAGAACTACTTCGGCAAAGGCATGTGGAAGTTGAAAAAGGGATCTCTGGTGGTAGCCAGAGGACAGGCAAGTGGCACTTTGTACAAGACTCATGTGGAGGTGCATTTAGATAGCCTCAACGCAACAGAAGATGAGGCATCACCAAATTTGTGGCATAAAAGGCTGGGTCACATGAGTGAGAAGGGGTTGCAAATTCTGGCAAAGAAGTCACTTATTCCTTTTACCAAAGATGCGAAATTGAACCCTTGTGACAACTGCTTGTTTAGGAAGCAACATCTAGTTGTTTTCCACTCATCATCCAGAAGACAATCAGAGTTGTTGAGCAGAGTATACTCTGATGTATGCGGTCCTATAGAAGTGGAATCTTTGGGTGGCAGAAAATACTTCCTAACATTTATTGATGACCATCACAGAAGGTATGGGTTTATGTCCTAAGAACCAAAGCTGAGGTGTTCCAGCATTTTCAAACATTTCATGCTATGGTGGAAAGAGAGACCGAAAAGAAGTTGAAGTGTCTCCGAACAGACAATGGAGGCGAGTACACGTCAAAGGAGTTTGAAGCCTATTGTGCTACTCGCGGCATCCGACATGAGAAGACTGTTCCTAGGAACCCCACAACACAATGGTGTAGCCAAAAGAATGAACCAGACCATTGTGGAGAAGGTTAGATGTATGCTAAAATGGCAAAGCTACCAAAGCCATTTTGGGGAGAAGCTGTTCGTGTTGCATGCTATTTGATCAACAAATCGCCATCAGTTCCACTGAATTTTGAAATTCCAGAGAAAGTATGGTCTGGAAGGGAGATTTCTTACTCTCACTTGAGAGTGTTTGGCTGCAAAGCATTTGCACATGTATCCAAGGAGCACCGACATAAGCTGGATGATAAAGCTACTCCATGCATCTTTATTGGCTATGGAGATGAAGAATTTGGATACAGATTATGGGATCCGAAAAACAAAAAGGTCATTCGAAGCCGAGATGTGGTATTTCAAGAAGGTCAGACCTTAGAAGACTTTGGACAACCAGCCAAACCCAAAGTTAATAATGTTTTAGAAATTGTTCCCAATCCTGCACCATCACAGCATGCCACTCATGAAGAAGAGCTACCGCAGCATGCAGCTAATGTGTAGAGTTGCAGGATGGATTGCCAGAAGAAGAAGATCTAGAAGAAGAGGGTATTGAGCAGGGGGAGCCACAACCCCCTCCGCCAGAGACTGCGGGTCCACAGTTGCGAAGATCAACAAGAAAGTCTAAGCTGTCGTCAAAATACCCTACTTTTGATTATATTTTTCTTACTGATGAGGGGGAGCCAGAAAGTTTTCAAGAAGCTCAGAATCATAAGAAGAAGAGTAGCTGGCATCTAGCTATGCAAAAAGCGATGCAGTCCTTGTAGAAGAATCAGACTTATGATTTGGTAAAACTTCCCCAAGATCGAAAACCATTGCAGAACAAATAGGTGTTCAAGTTGAAGAAAGATGGCAGCGAAAAGCTAGTCAAGTATAAGGCTCGATTGGTTGTCAACGGTTTCAGGCAAAAGAAAGGTATTGATTTTGACGAAATCTTCTCGCCAGTTGTGAAAATGACATCCATTCGAGTAGTTTTGGGACTAGCGGCCAGTTTGAATTTGGAACTTGAACAGATGGATGTGAAGACGGCATTTCTCCATGGTGATCTGAAGGAAGAAATTTACATGGAACAGCCAGAAGGTTTTAAAGTAAAAGGGAAAGAAAACTTAGTCTGTAGATTAAAGAAGAGTCTTTACAGCCTCAAACAAGCGCCTAGACAGTGGTACGAGAAGTTTGACTCATTCATGGTGGGTCATGAGTATAAGAGAACTACTGCAGATCAGTGTGTCTATGTCAGGAAATTTCCCGATGGAAACTTCATCATACTCCTGCTCTATGTTGATGACATGCTGATTGTTGGACAGGATGCCACAGCAATCAGATCACTGAAGAAGGAGTTATCACAGTCCTTTGACATGAAGGACCTAGGCCCTGTACAACAAATGTTGGGCATGCAAATTGTGCGTGATAGGAAAGCCAAGAAAATATGGCTGTCACAGGAGAAGTACGTTGAACGGGTGATAGCAAAGTTCAACATGAAAGATTCCAAGCCAGTCAATACTCCGCTGGCTAATCATTTCAAGCTAAGCAAGAGTTCTTGTCCCTCCTCTACTAAAGAAAGAGAAGAGATGGAGGCTATTCCCTACTCATCCGCCGTAGGGAGTTTGATGTATGCAATGGTGTCCACCCGACCAGATATTGCTCATGTTGTTGGAGTAGTAAGCAGATTCCTTTCCAATCCAAGAAAAGAGCATTGGGAAGCAGTCAAGTGGATTCTGAGGTACCTCAAACCAAAAATGTGTTTGTGCTTTAGAAATGCTAAACCAGTCTTGGAAGGCTATACGGATTCCGATATGGCGGGAGATCTTGATGGTAGAAAATCTACATCAGGATTTCTGTTCACTTTTGCAGGGAGAGTTGTGTCTTGGCAGTCCAAGTTGCAGAAGTGTGTTGCTTTATCCACAACCGAGGCAGAATATATTGCCGCAGCGGAAGTTGGGAAAGAGATGTTGTGGTTGCAGTGGTTTCTCCAAGAGTTGGGATTAAAGCAAGAAAAGTTCACGGTACATTGTGATAGCCAGAGTGCCATAGACCTGAGCAAGAATTTGATGTACTATTCTCGCACAAAGCACATTGATATTCGGTATCATTGGATACGCGAAGTGATGGAAAAACAATTATTGGAACTGATCAAGATCCATACAGATAAGAATCCAGCTGACATACTGACAAAGGTCATCTCGAGAAACAAACTCGAAATCTGCAGAGACATTGCCATGATGGACTTTAAATGAGAAGTCAGCTCCATATGGGCGTGGAGGGGGAGAATTGTTAGTGTTCCACTGCCCATTCAAATGGAGAAACCACTATGGATAGTGGCTGTCCCACTCTTCCACTTCACCCATCCCATTAGCTAATGGAAGGGGTTGGTGGCAACCAATGAGCTCCTCCCTCAATTGTGTATAAATTGAGGTGAGGAGGAGGGGTTGGATAGACAAGTGATTACAGTGTGTGTAATCTGAGAGATTGTGAGAAGTGAGAGTGCTATAGTGTGTAAGTGAGGTGTGAGTGTGTAAACTCCCTCCGAGAAAATTCTACAGTGGATAACTCTTCGTGGACGTAGGCAATTGCCGAACCACGTAAATATTCTTGTGTTATTGTGTGTGATTGATTTCTGGTGTCTCACAGTCCCAACAAGTTTTATTTTTGAGAGCGAACTTGTAGCGAGGATTCTTTGTAACTCTCAATTGCTTGATGATACATTAGCCATAGGAACTTCAAGTTCATCATCAAGTTTGTATAAGTTCTTCACTCCTCTTCAAAAAGTGAACCTTCTTAGTGGATTATAAGATTGTAGATTTTGGTGGATTCTGAAATTATTGGCATCGTGGCAATTCAACAATTGTGGTGAATATCCAGTGGAGATCGTGGAGGCACCAGTAGAGTGAACAAAGACGTGTGTCGGTAAGTAGACTCGTGTAGCCTGGATTGGCCTTTGTAAGATATCTCTTGTACTACCTTTCTTGCATAGTGGATTATTTGTCTGGCCGAGGGTCCGTGGTTGTTTTATCACAAGTTAGTAGATTCCAATTATGATTTTCCACGTAAAAAATATTGTCATGGATTGATTTTCTCTTACTCTCTCTTATTTACATTGATCGTGATTGCTTAATTTTTAATTGGATTGCTTAAATCAATAATCACATTAAATGGGATGGGCCTAGATTTTTCAAAAGAGATTTTTCGCACAAATCTAAGTTTTTCAGACCGAAATAAAATATGTAGATTTTGTGTAAAATAGACAATTTGATTCTATTGATTTTTCTTACACTGGTGGATCAGAGAGAGAATAAATTTTTTTAAAGACATGGTCATTAGCGCTATAGTCCTGGAAGACTCATCTCTGAAGACTTTCGTGAGTTGAACTGGGTCTTCGTCTAAAATCTTAAACAAGAGAATCAAATCAAATAATTGAAGGATATGATCAAAACCCAATTACTATATTTTACTTTACCACATAAATTTGCAGAGTTTTTTCTAATATAAATAAATTCCACTAAATTCATTCTAGTTCGTTGTTATAGTTTTTTGTAATCCTGGATTGATTGGGTCTAGTAAACTCTCAAAGAAGTCCCTAGATTGTCAATTCCAAGTGAGTTTGATTGGGTCTTGGTCATTGTTCTCTTTTTTCTTGCTATGGGCAATGGCATCAATGAAACAGATCAACTAGCATTGCTTGCATTAAAATCCAAATAACTGATGATCCCTTCAAGCTTTTCACCTCCTGGAATGATTCCGTCCATTTCTGCCAGTGGAACGGTGTCACATGCGGCCGCCGCCACCACCAGAGGGTGGTCCTATTGGATCTCTGGTCCCTGAAATTGTCAGGCAACATTTCAGCATATATAGGTAACCTAAGCTTTCTCAGAGCTCTACACCTCCAAAACAATAGCTTCGTTCGCATAATTCCCCCAGAACTTGGCCACCTAAGAAGACTAGAAGTTTTGTACCTCAACAACAATTCAATCAGCGTGAAATCCCGGCCAATTAATCTGTTTGCTCTAAGCTCATCGACTTCGATGTCCTTACAACAACCTGGTGGGGCAACTTCCTGTGGAGTTTGGCTCCTCTTTGCAAAAACTTCAAATTATACATATTGCACACAATGAACTCAGTGGAGGTATTCCTTCTTCTTAAGGAATCTATCATATCTTCAGAAATTTTCTGCAACAGAAAATAATTTCCAAGGAAGTATTCCTGATGCTTTTGTCAGATTGACAAATCTTAAGATTATTGCTGTTGCTGTCAATAATTTGTCTGGGACCATTCCGGCATCAATCTTCAATCTCTCCGGTATTAGGGTTTTTGATGTTACAGTGAACCATATCAGAGAGTCTTCCTTCTAAAATAGGAAATGTTCATCCAAATCTTAAGATTCTTTGTATTTCCACTAATCAGTTTACTGGATCCATTCCCATTTCAATTTCCAATGCCTCGAACCTATTTTATTTTGATACATCAGAAAATGACCTTATTGGAGGAGTGCCAACTATGGAGAAGCTGCATAAACTTCACCGATTGTCAATTGCATCCAATCACCTTGGGAGCGGTCACATTGTTGATTTGGGCTTTCTGCCCTCTTTGAACAATGCCACTGGTTTAGTGCTACTTGATCTTGGTGATAACAACTTTGGAGGAATGTTGACTGAAACCATTGGCAACCTGTCCACTTAAGCTTAGAAAAATACAACTTGGTTATAATCAGATATTAGGGAGCATTCCTTATGGGATACAAAATCTCATCAACTTGGAAAGAATATGGCTTGTTGGCAATCACTTTACAGGTAATTTACCATTTGATATTGGAAAGCTTCAGAACCTACAAGATTTGGACTTGTCAGAAAATGAATTTCGGGAAATATCCCATCCTCTCTAGGAAATTTAAGTTCATTAATTAAACTTGGTTTGAATCAAAAGAGTCTTCATGGCAGCATCCCTCCAAGTTTGGGTGACTGCAAAAATTTGTTGTCATTGAGCCTAGCACATAACAAGCTTAGTGGGCCAATACCTCAACTAGTTATTGGTCTTTCCTCATTATCACATTTGGACCTATCTGAAAACTATTTGACAAGTTCTCTTCCAGTGGAAGTTGCAAACTTGAAGAACCTTGGTTACTTGAGTGTTTCCAGCAATATGTTATCTGGTGAAATTCCCGGCACTCTTGGCAGGTGTGTAATGTTAGAAACACTATATATGGATGGTAACTTTTTTCAAGGAACCATTCCTTCTACTTTGGCTTCTTTGAGAGGTATTCAATTCGTAGATCTCTCTCGCAATAATTTGTCTGGACGGATTCCAGAATATTTTGCGGCATTTAATTTATCGCAGAATTTGAACTTGTCCTACAATGATTTTGAGTGTGCAGTGCCAACAAAAGGTATATTTGCAAATGCAAGTGCAATTTCAGTCAATGGGAATAGCAAGCTTTGTGGAGGTGTACCTGAATTACAGCTGTCCTTGTGCAACTCCATACGGTCCAAAAAGAGGAGATTGACTCTCGCTTCAAAATTGGCAATTTCTATATGTAGTGGGCTTTTAGGGGTATCTTTTATGTTGTGCATTCTATATATTTGTTGGTATAGAAAGGCAGAAAGAGATCTTTCTTCCGTTTCACTAAAAAAATCACTCTTGAAAGTATCTTATCAAACTCTTCTCAAAGCTACTGATGGATTCTCTTCAGGAAATTTAATTGGTGTTAGTAGTTTTGGGTCTGTGTATAGAGGAATTCTTGAACATGATGGAACAATTGTTGCCATGAAGGTACTCAACCTCCAGTGTCATGGGGCTTCCAAAAGTTTCTTAGCCAAGTGTAAGGCCTTGAGGAACATTAAACATCGCAAACTTGTTAAGGTACTGACCGCATGTTCAGGTGTTGATTATCAAGGTAATGATTTTAAGGCCCTGGTTTATGATTTCATGGTAAATGGAAGTCTGGAGGACTGGTTGCATCCAGTCACGGGACTGGATTTGCTGCACAATGAACCAAAGAAACTAGGTCTTCATCAGCGATTGAACATTTCTATTGAAGTTGCGTGTGCATTGGATTATCTTCACCATGATTGCCAAACACCAATAATCCACTGTGATCTGAAGCCAAGCAATATTCTTCTGAACAAGGACATGACTGGTCATGTAGGTGACTTTGGGTTAGCAAGATTCTTGCAAGAAGCCACCCATAACTTCTATGCAAAGCAAGGAAGCTCAATAGGAGTTAGAGGAACTATTGGATACACTGCTCCAGGTAAAGGTTATTTTGACCCACTTCATTAATTACATTTCTATCTTTTCTTCTACATTCTTTGGAGGATTCTTTGCATTTGCAATTTGAATTCACGTGAGAAACACACCCATATGCTCACACAGATAGCTTAATAACTAAACGTTCTGAGGCAAAATTTGTAGTTTCTTTTATTCTGCCTTTTTCACAGACAATCTGAGTTGGCCTCAGAATGATTAGGGGTGACATACTGTAACAAGAAATTACGATTGCCAGACCAATTTCCAAATGCCAAAACTATATATATATTTTTAGGACCTTAGAATAAAGATATCTAGTTCTGTTAGGAGTTTCACCCTACTTTATTTTACTATTTTCTCACTAGACCATGTTTCAATATGAAACATCTGAAAACTCGAAAATCACGGAAATCACCGTTCCATGAATAATGTGTATCAGTGTTTGTTATAATTGGCCTCAAAGACTGGCATGCCAAGATACTTGACAAACATATTAACATAAATGAGTCGTAAGAAGTTTTTTTTGCTGCCCTCCTTACTTGTTTTTAAATTTATTTATTTATCTTTTCATAAGAATTTAGATTGGTATTAACTTATTGAAATCATTGATGGCCTTTTCTAATGAAACAACTGATGTATAGAAAGGATTTGAGTGTTTTGATAATTTAATTGATTGTTATCCCTCAAGGTTGGGCTTTGTTAGAAGGCTTGCGGGTCTGTTCACTTTATTGCCATTTCAATCAATATCATTTCAAGATTCTCATGTCAATGGTTATGTGCTTATGAAGAAACACTTTTTTCCAATTACAACTACAATTCAATGCATGATGTGTTTATTGCAGAGTATGGTATGGGAAGCGAGGTGACAACAAAGGGAGATGTGTATAGTTATGGGATTCTCTTGTTAGAAATGTTCACGGGGAAGAGACCCACTGCTGATATGTTCAAAGATAGTCTGAACCTTCATAACTTCGTTAAAATGGCTTTGCCTTATCCAGTGGTAGAAGTTGCAGATCCAATGCTTCTTTGGGAAGTAGAAGAAAAAACTCTGGATATCAGAGTAAAAACCCAGGAGTTCTTGATTTCGATTTTGCAAATTGGAGTTACTTGTTCTGCAGAGCTGCCGAAGGAAAGGATGAACATCAGTGATGTTGTAGCTGGGTTGCATTCTATCAGGAGCATTTTTCTTGCAACTGTACACTCAGAACAAATTATTTAATCAATTTCAGTAGATAATATAGTTGAGTCTCATAAACCAAATTTGGATAGCTGAAGAACCAATTCTATGTTTCCATTTCAAAATGCCTTGTGCAAAATGTTCTTGTATCAGAATATCTTAAAAAACAGAACAGGGTTAAATTCTGTTTATGTAAAAATGCTATAATAGTTTTGTTCTTCATGAGCAGCAGCTGAATCTGTGATATTGTTGTTATTGTTTTCGTTTTGGTTAATCAAAAACCATTTTAGTTGTGGATTTTTTTATCATTATTGATTTTACTTGGTACACAGGCCAAACTTGAACTTTTAAAGCATTTTTCATGTTTGTGTATCTAAGTGCATACATCCTTTTGTATGTTTGCATCCATGTATGCATACTACTACCATTTGTCTTTAAACCATTTTTGCCAACATAAAATTTCAATGGTTTGCATTTTTCAAAGCTATTTACTTTCTCTTTCTTATTCACACAAATCAAGAACAGAAAAAAAAATTATGTAGTCTAAATTCATTTAGAGTTCCTTATATATCCTTTGTTTCTCTTTTTTTTTTTTTTTTTTTTTTTGGGGGGGGGGGGGGGGTATTGTTTTGCAACTGCACAAATCCAATGTCAAGAATTCATGCATTCAACCAAATTGCACTATTTTTTTCTTCACTAAGCAATTAACTTAATCTCGATTAACATTTGAGCTTAATGCATAAATTAATTAATTCATCCAACCAACAAGTGGATCGATTTAGGGCTTATGATGTTTCTCAGAAGTTTATTTTTCCAGCAGCCTGCAATAATTTGATCTCTCCACGGATTTTGAAAGGTACAATTATTTTTGTAATGAAATCAATCAAGACAAAATGAGGAAGGTGAATATATATATATATATATATATATTTTTCCCACTTGGTGTAATTTTGAAAGTCACAATCCACAATAGCCTTTTCAAGATGCTGTAACTTTGTCAACCAGATAAATCATCACAACATCTAAATTCTATAAAAAAAAATTTCCTATATTTATGCTTAAATTTAATCCATCAATATATATTATTAATGTTAGAACAATTCGTCTAGGATTTTTCAATTGGTGGTCTTCGGGTTTTCAAAACTTGGCAATGATCTTGTCTATATAGAACAGAAAATTGATACTTCAAGTAGCGTTACTTAGTCGCTTTCCTAAAGACAATATTTGTACCCACCAAAAGGTGTGCAGTGGGTTACAACAAATTTGCCTCCAGAATACAATGAAGCCTGATCTAAAGATCTAGTCTATCGGCGTCTGCACTGATGACAATAGATCAGAATACTCTTGATATAATCAAGAAACCAAGACACTGATAATCAAATCTGCAAAACTTGATTATCAATAAAAAAAACAGAAATTTGCTTAAGAAACTCTTGATCGAAAATTCAAAATCAAGAGGGAGAGAGAGAGAGAGAATTGCAGGAATGCTTTTCAGGATTTTGGATTGAATGAAATGGCTGATTTCGTAGCCTATTTATAGGCCTTGATGGATCTGATCGAATGGTCATGTCTCTTGATCACATCCGATCAGATCTGATCATTGGATCGACGATCCATGGTGCAAATCATTCTAACACCGAATAGATGCCTTGACTAATCACACCTGATCACGATCAGGTGCCATCTCATAAGTATGATCGCGTACGTCTCCAATTAACGACTATGATCAACCCGCTCTAGATCGGACACACAACCGTTTGATCGGTTGGTTGACTCATCGCCAACGAACGACACGTCATTGCCATGTGGAGCTAACTGTATTCCATGTCACCTATGCCACGTCGAATCCACGTCATCGCTCCAACTTGTCCGATGCAAATAGGAATGCGCCCTCCTGGCGCCTTGCGCCGATGCATCCATGCAAAGTGCAAAGTGCGCCATCAAACGCCATACAACCCACTGCCTACACCACGCGCACGCGCGCGTGTGCGTGTGTGGATGGTGCAAAGCACCATCCTTGCGGTGTGGGTGCATGCACACTAGCTTTCATCCCATAATTCCATATTCAAAAGAATATTCCATGTAGCACTTTATTAAGTGCTCCATGTTTTGCTCTCTTTCCAATGTGGGACAAAGTCTCCAAGCTTATTTCATGCTTTCCAAAGAAAAACATGGAAGGTTTTTAAAACACCCAAAAATTAAACTATAAATTTTGAAAACCATTTTGAAAATTCCCCAATATTCCCCCACTATTTTCAAAATACCAGATGATGACTCTTGGTTCACTTGGCAGCCTTATGCATAGGTGAAGATATCTTAAGATTTGAATCATTCACTTAGTGAAGACATCTCAAAGTTAGTCAAGATGGCATAGTAGACTTGTCTTTGAACTAGCGATCTTATACGACTAACCGAACATGTCTCACGCGCAGTACAGGTTACCTCAAGTATTCAAACAAACCGACACATGAATTGGCCTTGTGTCTATATCCTGTTTCATGAGTGCTCTAGAGTCAAGCCCTTGGACTCATAGGAAGCGGCACCATCTCCTACACTCACATAGGTAAGCTTACTGAGAGTACCCCTGTAATTTACAATACCCTAACAACCCAGTTGTAAGCTTATTAAGAGTTTGCTAACTCATCCTCTTCTTTTCACATTACAGGTGCCAAGCACTTCAACCTTGGAATGAAAATGAAATAAAACTAAGTGCTTGAAATCACGACATATAGTGTACTTGGGCTAATTGAACTCAAGGCTTGATGTTTCTTCAAGCGTTGAGTTGAGTTTCCACTAGGAGTGATTATGTTAAGTGGGCTTGAGACCCATCCCCTTTGATGTTTTCCACACCAAATCCCTTGCAAGTCCCTTTGTTAAGGGGTCAGCCAAGTTTTCATTTGACTTTACATAACTAATGGTAATCCCACCTTCTGTGATTAACTGCCTGACACAGCTATGTCTCAGTCCTATATGCCTAGACTTTCCATTATAGACATGGCTATAGGCCCGTGATAGAGTTGCTTCACTATCACAATGCAAAGATATTGGTGGCATAGATTTTGGCCATATCTTGATCTCTAACAAGAGATTCCTTAGCCACTTTGCCTCTTGCTACAAGAAGCCAACGCTACAAACTCTGATGCCATGGTTAAGTCTGTCATGCATGTTTGTTTCTTAGAATCCCAGGAGATAGCTCCTCCTCCAAGAGTAAAAATCCAACCACTCGTGGACGAGTGATCTTTATGGTCAGTTATCCAACTAGCATCCGTGAATCCTTTCAGCACTGTTGGATAGCCATTATAGACTATTCCATAGTCTATTGTTTTCCTCAAGTACCTAAGTACTCGGTTAACAGCATGCCAATGCACACTATTGGGATTACTAGTGTATCTACTAAGTTTTCCCATTGCAAAAGCAATATCAGGTCAAGTGCAACTCATGGGATACATCAGGCTACCTATTACCCTTGAGTATTTTAGTTGATCAACAGCTCTTCCAGTATTAGGATACAATTTCAAATTTGAATCAAAAGGTATAGACATGGGTGTACAATTATATTGATTAAATTTCTTAAGAATTTTCTAAATATAGTGCAACTGGGTTAGAATCAAATTATTGTCCTCTCGTTTGATCTTAATACCCAAAATTACATTAGCCAAGCCCATGTCTTTCATACTAAAGCTAGACGACAAGAAACTTTTAGTACTTTCAATGACATCATTGTCAGTACCAAAAATAAGCATGTCATCTACATATAGACACATGATTACACCTCTATTTCCAATAAACTTACTGTACACACACTTATCAGATTCATGTATCCTAAAATCATTTGACACTATTACTTTGTCAAATTTCTCATGCCACTGTTTTGGAGCTTGTTTCAATCCATATAGTGACTTCACGAGTTTACACACTTTGTGCTCTTGACCCTGTACAACAAATCCTTTCGGTTGTTGCATGTAGATTTCCTCATCTAACTCTCCATTTAGGAAAGCGGTCTTAACATCCATTTGATGGATTTCAAGCTTATAGATTGAGGCTAAGGCAATCAATACTCGAATGGTGGCAATTCTAGCCACAGGAGCATATGTATCAAAATAATCGATACCCTCCTTTTGAGTAGAACCCTTAGCAACTAATCTTGCTTTGAACTTGTCAATTGTGCCATCAGCTTTCATTTTCCTTTTGAAAATCCATTTACAACCAATGGGTTTGGATCCAGATGGCAAATCAGCAAGTATCCAGGTATTGTTACCCATGATAGAATCCATCTCATCGTTTACTGCTTCTTTCCAGAAAGCAACATCTTGAGAATTCATAGCTTCCTCAAAGGTTAATGGATCTGAATCCATATTCAAAGAAATCATTGTTTGCTTACAATAAGTTTTTCTAGTTCCTTCTACAAGGTAAACAATGACATCAGGGCCAAATGACTTCTCAGTCCTAGCCCTCTTACTCCTTAACTCAACATGATCATTAGGTTCATTAGGCTCAATGGGTTCATGTTGTTCACTTTCCTCTGTAGACATCAAAGGAGTTGATTCATTTTCTTGATTAGAATCCAACCTTGGAATGGTTGTGAAACGATTCTCATAAAATACCGCATCACGTGATTCAATGATAGTATTTGTTTCAATTAAACCATTGGGCTCTACTACCAGAAACCTATATGCTTTGCTATGTATAGCATAGCCAAGGAATATGCATTCAATTCCTTTTTCACCTAATTTCTTCCTTTTAGGTTCAAATAATCTGACTATTGCTCTACAGCCCCATGTTTTCAAGTAACCAAGATTAGGTTTCTTGTTTTTCCAAAGTTCATAAGGAGTACCATTTCTTCCCTTGAGAGGAATTCTATTGAGTATGTGACAGGCAGTGAGCAAGGCTTCAACCTAAAAACCAGAACTTAAACTAGAGTAAGAAAGCATAGCATTAATCATTTCTGTCAATGTCCTATTCTTTCTTTCAGCTACTCCATTTTGTTGTGGTGTGTAGGGTGCAGACTTCTCATGAATAATACCAACATTTTCACAATATTGTGGAAAATGCTATTCACCGCCTCTATCAGACCTAAGTCTCTTTATTTTGACATTACACTGATTTTCTACTTCTGTCTTAAAAATCTTGAATTTTTCAAGCACCTCATCTTTTGAATGCAAAATATAGATATGACAGTACTTAGAAAAATCATCAATAAATGTTACAAAATATTTCTTACCACCTCTAGTGGGGGTACTATGCATGTCACATACATCACTATGCACAAGCTTAAGTAGAGATGTGGTTTTATCTACTTTAGGAAATGGAATGCGAGTAATTTTAGATTGTACACAAAATTTGCAATTTTCAAACATATCAATGTCATACTTAGGAATTAAATCTAAATTAACCATATCATGCATTTTCCTAGTATAACATGACCTAAACGAGCATGCCATAAAGAAAGAGAATCAACAATATAAGCAGAAACAGATGTATTATTGATAACGTTAAGTTTGAACATTCCTTGATACATGTAGCTCTTCCCAACAAAAATCCCACCCTTAGACAGGACAAATTTGTCCGACTCAAATACTAACTTGAAACCATGCTTATTAAGTAGGCTTCTAGATACAAGGTTTTTCCTAACATCAGGTACATGATAAACATCATTAAGACTTAGGACTTTTCCAGTTGTAAACTCTAGATCTACCATCCCTTTGCCTTTGATAGCAGCAGTTGAAGAGTTGTCCATGTAGAGAACTGTTCCATCACTCACTTGTTCATAAGTAGTGAAACGGCTTTTGTCGTTGCAGACGTGCCTTGTTGCTCTTGAGTCAATCCACCAGTCACCAGCATCTTCGAGCATGTTCACCTCGGATACAACAGCCACGAACTTGTTCTTGGCATTTGATGCTTCTGGCTTCTTCTTGTACGACCGACATTCATTTCTGAAGTGCCCTGGCTTGCCACAGTGCCAGCAAGCGTCTTTTGGCTTCTTAGCATTTTTCTTGGGTTGGGGTTCATGCTTACGCTTCTTTTTGTTGAACCTCTTACCATCATCCACTATGTAAATCTTGGATGTCTGAGCCAATTGGTTATCTTTACTTTCAAGTAACCTTGACTCTTCCTCAACTCGGAGGTGTTGAGCCAATTCCTCTAAAGTAAGATCTTCCTTTTTATGTTTCAAAGTTTTCTTAAAATCCTTCCAAGGAGATAGCAGTTTCTCTATTATAGATGAAACTACAATAGATTCATCCATGTTCATATTCTTTTGTCGAAATTGACTCAGAATATGTTGGATCTCATGGAATTGTTCCATAATAGGCTTTGTATCAATCATTGTAAAGCGCATAAAATTACTAACAAGAAATTTCTTACTGGTGGCATCCTCGATGAGGTACTTTGATTGTAATAAGTCCCAGAGTTGCTTTGTCATTTCCAGATGTTGATACACATCGAATAGAGAGTCTGACAGCGCATTCAGAATGTTTCCTCGGCAAATGTAGTCATCATTCTCCCATTTGGTTCTAGCACGGGTTTGCTCCACAGTCTCGTCTTTTTGCTCCGTTGGATAGGGGGTAGTTAGCACATAGACCACTTTGAGAGTGGTGAGCAAAAAGTGCATCTTCTTTTGCCAGCATTGGAAATTTCCTCCATCAAAACGGTCAAGCTTCATGAAATCTTGAGTCATTTTTTGAATAGACATTGCCATATCCAAATATTGTCTTTAGATTATTAGAACAATTTGTCTAGAATTCTTCAATTGGTGGTTTTCGGGTCTTCAAAACTTGGCAATGATCTTGTCTATATAGAACATAAAATTGATACTTCAAGTCGCGTTACTTAGTCGCTTTCCTAAAGACAATATTTGTACCCACCAAAAGGTGTGCATGGGGTTACAACAAATTTGCCTCCTGGATACAATGAAGCCTGATCTAAAGATCTAGTCTATCGGCTTCTGCACTGACGACAATAGATTAGAATACTCTAGATATAATCAAGAAACCCAGACACTGATAATCAAATTTGCAGAACTTGATTATCAATAAGAAAAACAGAAATTTGCATAAGAAACTCTTGATCGAAAATTCAAAATCAAGAGGGAGAGAGAGAGAGAGAGAGAGAGAGAGAGAGAGAATTGCAGGAATGCTTTTCAGGATTTTGGATTAAATGAAATGGCTGATTTCGTAGCCTATTTATAGGCCTTGATGGATCTGATTGAATGGTCATGTCCCTTGATCTCATCCGATCAGATCTGACCGTTTGATTGACGATCTATGGTGCAGATCATTTTGACATCGAATAGATGCGTTGACTAATCACACCTGATCATGATCGCACGCATCTCCAATCAATGGCTATGATTAATCCGCTCCAGATCGAACACACAACCGTTTGATCGGTTGGTTGACTCATCGCCAACGGATGACACATCACTGCCACGTGGAGCTAACTATACTTCACGTCACCCATGCCACGCCGGATCTACGTCATCGCTCCAATCTATCCGATGCAAATAGAAAAGCGCCCTCATGTGCAAAGTGCACCATCAAACGCCACACAACCCACTGCCCACGCGCGCGTGTGTGAAGCACCATCCTTGCGATGTGGGTATGCACACTAGCTTTCATCACATAATTCCATATTCAAAAAAATATTCCATGTAGCACTTTATTAAGTACTCCATGTTTTGCTCTCTTTCCAATGTGGGACAAAGTCCCCAGGCTTATTTCATGCTTTCCAAAGAAAAACATGGAAGGTTTTAAAACACCCAAAAATTAAACTATAACTTTTGAAAACCATTTTAAAAATTCCCCAACAATTAATTCCTTGTTTATGTTCAGCTACATATACTCAATTATTAGGCCACTTAGGCTGTAGTCTAAGGCATACAAAAAAAAAAAAAAAAAATTCAAAAAATTCTTATTGTCAAAAGCCCAAACTTTTCAAAAGTTAGATAAGATATCGTTTTGTTAGTCTAAGGTCTTTAAAAACCTTGAGCCACAACTGTAATCATAGTCTATTTGTCTAAATACACAATCTTAGTCATATGATCATATCTTGAAATTTTCACATAACGCTATTTACAAGTACAAGACTAAGACAGATTTGAGAACATAAGATTCCTAACCGCCTTCATGTCACTTTCTCAAATGACTATGGAATTTGTGTTGACATTGTCACGCCCCAACTTCCGTGACAACGCCGCACACTCATTTAAGTGAGCATGCAAGGCTAAGAGTCTAATCACATAACCCACAATGTAAAGTACTCAAATTAAATCCTTAATTATCATAATACTAAAATCCATAAAAATAAATAATTCTTATCATATGAAATTGTCCACCAAGTCCACTAATATAATCCACTAACAAAATAATAATCCCAGTACTTAAATCATAGTCCTACTTTCTACTCTCAGCACTCCCACAAGTAAAAACCCCGTGCAACTCTACTCCTCAAAATCTGAAAAAAATAAAATAAAATAAGTGTAAGCTAGACAGCCCAGTAAATAACCAACCATCACTGCTAGCTGGATCAAGTATACCAAAAAAAAAAAAAAAAATAGTCGATAACCAATAAATATATTTTTTGCTACCATTCAATAAATAAACAATTATTTTGTAAGATGGTTTCATAGCTGAAAATAAACAGTGTAGCAATACATTTTAATTGAAAAGACAATGAGGTAATTCGACGAAATTTCGTTGTTCAAAATTGATGGTTCGATATTCAATGGTTCAATGACGCAATTCACAAAACCCAAGTCTTGGTGACTACGGTCACTTAGCCTATGACAAGACCCAAAACCACACATAGGCCGGTGGTAAAGCCCCAAAAGAAACTAGTTTCTATGCTAATAAATAACCCCTATTGGCTAGGGTCCAAATCATAGTCAGACTATAGTGATGTTCAAAATTTAAACAATACACATTGAAAATAATTTTGAATTGAGTGTTTGGTTATGAATTTTGAAAAAAAAAATTTAATTTTTTTTTTCAAAATTTAACAATAAAACCTAACAAGGACATTTAGCCACCCTCATTTTGATATCTCTATCTAGTTTTGATACATCATGACTTTCTCATTTTTGCTTTTGTTTTGTTGGGTCTGATTCACAATTTTTCCAATAATTTTATAACCAATTGATCCCCATTTTATCACCAAGATGTGCTCTACATGAGTTGCGTGGAATTGTAATTGATGGCTATTGAGTGGTTAATTTTTAAGTTAAAAATCGTCGAAAGAAAAGTCAAAATCTGCTGAGTAGTTTGGTATTATTAAAAAATGATGGGAGAAACTTCTTCGAAAAACTACAAATCAAGGTAATTTAAAAAAATAATTACATATGAAAAAAATATGACAATTTTTCTAATAATTTTACAACTGGTTGATTGTAACTGAGTTGTGGGTATGTCTTCAAAGGAGATGCAGACATTTCTGAGATGGGATTGAAGTCCCCACCTTATCACCAAGATGTGCTCTATATTAGTTGCATGGAGATGTGGTTCATGGCTAATTGAGTGGTTACTTTTTAAGTTTAAGTCTGTCGAAATAAAAGTCAAAGTCTACTGAGTGGTTTAGTATAATTAGAAAATGATGGGAGACACTTCTTGTGAAAATTACAAATCGAGGTAATGTCTTACAAAATAATTACATATGAAAAAATATGGTAATTTTAAAAATAATTTTATAACTAGTTGATTGGTGCTTCTTCAAAGGAAATTCAGACATTTCAAACCCCACCTTATCACCAATATGTGCTCTATATGAGTTGCGTGGAAATATGGTCGATGGCTAGTTGAGTGGTTACCTTTTAAGTAAAAGTCCGCCAAAAAAAAAGAAGTCAAAGCCTACTGAGTGGTTCAATATTATTAGAAAATGAACTTCTTGGAAAAATTACAAATCAATGTAACTTTCAAAAAATAATTACGTATGAAAAATTATGGAATTTTAATAATTAAAATTCATAAACTTTACTATTAATTTTGGAAAAGAAAATTGAAAATAATTTTGAATTGATTGTTTGGTTATGAATTTGGAATTTTTTTTTTTTTTCAAAATTTAACAATAAAACCTAACAAGGACATTTAGCTACCCTCATTTTGATATCTCTATCTAGTTTTGATACATCATGACTTTTGCATTTTTGCTTTTGTTTTGCTGGGTCTGATTCACAATTTTTCCAATAATTTTATAGCCAATTGATCCCCACCTTATCACCAAGATGTGCTCTACATGAGTTGCGTGGAAATGTGGTTGATGACTATTGAGTGGTTGATTTTTAAGTCAAAAATCGTCGAAAGAAAAGTCAAAATCTACTGAGTAGTTTGGTATTATTAAAAAATGATGGGAGAAACTTCTTCGGAAAATTACAAATCAAGGTAATTTAAAAAAATAATTACATATGAAAAAAATATGACAATTTTTCTAATAATTTTACAACTGGTTGATTGTAACTGAGTTGTGGGTATGTCTTCAAAGGAGATGCAGACATTTCTGAGATGGGATTGAAGTCTCCACCTTATCACCAAGATGTGCTCTATATTAGTTGCATGGAGATGTGGTTCATGGCTAATTGAGTGGTTACTTTTTAAGTTTAAGTCTGTCAAAATAAAAGTCAAAGTCTATTGAGTGGTTTAGTATAATTAGAAAATGATGGGAGACACTTCTTGTGAAAATTACAAATCAAGGTAATGTCTTACAAAATAATTACATATGAAAAAATATGGTAATTTTTTAAATAATTTTATAGCTAGCTGATTGGTGATTCTTCAAAGGAAATGCAGACATTTCTGAGACGAGAGTAAAGTCCCCACCTTATCACCAAGATGTGCTCTGTATGAGTTGCGTGGAAATATGGTCGATGGCTAATTGGGTGGTTACCTTTTAAGTAAAAGTCCGCCAAAAAAGAAGAAGTCAAAGCCTACTGAGTGGTTCAGTATTATTAGAAAATGAACTTCTTGGAAAAATTACAACTCAAGGTAACTTTCAAAAAATAATTACATATGAAAAATTATGGAATTTTAATAATTAAAATTCATAAACTTTACTATTAATCTTCTTTTTTTTTTTTCAACCTTCAACTAATTTGTTGTTTCTCTAAACTTCTAAGCAACTCTGTAGCAATTATTAATATAGAGATATGAACCACATTTAATTAAGCGATTTTAAAATAAATATTTTAAGATAAATTACATTGATCACCTTTAAAATTTGAAAAAATACAATAAGTTTTATAATTTTGATATAATTATGTTAATATATTTTTTTAGTAAAGTTATATAGACCAAAATTAATATAAATGATATAAAGACACAATGATATACAATGTAAAAATATATATTTCAATATAAAAGCAATGACTACATTATTTTTTTATTTTATTTTATTTATACGAGTAACAAATTTCTGATGAAAAAGAAACCAAATATTATCTGAACTAAAACTTTAAGAGAGCTTAATATAATTATAACAAATTTATAAATTTATTGTATATATATTTTAAATCTTAAAAGTGGTGACTGTAATTTACCTAATATTTTAAGTTCAAATACTATTCGATTCATTTGTTAAAAGTCTTGTTGGAAGACGTGTTAATTAACAATATTTAAAAATATATGCTGCACTTATTCTTAAGAAATTATATATCTACGATATTATTATGGCTCATGTTAACATGTGTCTCAATTATACTAATTAGTTATATTTTATTCTAGTGTTTTGAAATTTGTTCGATTATTATTTGAGACAATTTTTTTTTAAAAAAAGAAAAGGTTTTAGCCATGTAAAAAAAGAAATTTTTAATTTTGTTAATTTAAAATTTAATCTTTTAATTTATTTTCAATTTAAGCCATTAGTCTATTTTTGTTAAATAGAACCAATGAAAAAAGAGTATTTGAATAATTAAACTCAATTTAGGTTACATAAAATATCTAAAATACTATTTTTATTGAGTTTAATGACTAAAATATTCATTTTTTTATTGATTTTATTTAATGAAATAGAAAAATGGTTTAGATTGAAAACAAATCAAAAGTTTAGGATTTGAATTGATAAAATAAAAAATTTTAGATTTATTTTGTTGCAAAGTTCAAACTCTAGGTTTTGTTTTCTGATTTTCGCTTACTATTTTCGTATATTAAAAGGTGAAATATTTATTATAGTGTGGGTTGTATGCAAATTCAAACATTCAACAATAAATACATTTAATTAATGAGTAGTTAAAAATAAAAAGTTATCAATTAAATGAGTAGTTAAAATTCAAAAGTTAACAAAATCCATCACTAAATATACTTTAACTAGTGTCTAAAGACCTTTGTTAGCATTAGTCATTATTTTTTTTGTAATTATTTTTAAATACGGAAATTAATCATAAATATCCATATAGAAGGTAATATAAGAAGGTGATAAAAAATTGGTGACATATGACATTTCTTCTCGTTTTTATACAGAATGTACATTTTTTAAAACTTCTTGTTTTAGGTTAACAAAATTTCTAAAGTCATATTTTGAAAATATATACTTTGAAAACATAATTTTAATTCATTTGTAGTAAAAAAAAAAAAAATAAATAAAAAAAAACCTTGTTCAGTCTAGACTGTTTTTTTAAAAATTGAGTTTATTTATTTATTTTTTTCCTCCTCATTTTTTTTAATTTTTAGTGATTTTTTTGATACTTTAATATATATATATATATATATATTAACTTTGTAGATGCATTTAAAAAGTATAATATTTGTTTAATTTTTTTTAAAAAAAATTCACTAAATTTAAAAAATATAAAAATTCAGTACATTTTCGTAAGTACAGAGAAAATTATGAGTTGTATAATGATAACATACATTTATTAGGTAGTTGAGAAATAAATAATAATTCATCTAATATGTTTTACAATTTCTTATTTACTAGGAGGATAATGTTAACATTATCATATAATATTCTCAAACTATCTAACTAATTTCCTTAATACAAACAAGGAGATTAGGGAGCAGTTGAGAGAAGTAGCAAGAGATCAAATGGTGATATACCTAATTCTGCTCTGGTTCCTTTGATCTTTCTTGAAATCATCGTCAAAATCACACCCATCTTTGGAGAAGTTATTGATTGGTCCCGGGATACTGTCACGTGATGTCCTATGTGTTTTCTAATTAGTAAAGAGAAAAAGATTCACAATTTTGTATTAGGTTATTGAAAAACATAAAGGAACATGAAGATTTGTGATTGACTAAAAATTTGACCATGTGACGTCCTAGATCAAGAAATAATTTTTCTATCCGTAAGGTTCCATTCTCTGTCAAAGTAGTTGTCCAATAAATTGAATACAAATACGTATCTACTACTACTGGTACTGCCTCTCCCCTTCAACTGGCAACAATTATTTAATTTATTTAATTTTTTATTTTTTATTATTATTATTTTTTTATCGGGAACGAATTACAACAATAATTATAGCTTTTTCAGTTGCTCCTCAACAAAGCCAATCTCATACAATTATCTGATCGATTGTTTTAGTGACCCCAATGCCGTTCAATGGGATGCTTTTATGTACAATTATCTTGCAAAAAGATGCCGCATAACATTTCATCACCCCTATTTGTGCTACATCCGGCTTGGAAACTCTCTCTTATTCTTTGTCATTTTTTTTTTATACTACGTGAAGTGTTAATATGTTATTGTTTATTTAATTTTTAATAAGAGGTAGTTTTAGAAATAAATTAAGAAAAACTGGATACATGACGGATCAAAATAAAAATAAAAATTAAAATAAATAAGGTGGCCAAATATAATTGAGGCAAAATATAATTTACCATGACAAATATGATAACAAGTCATAATTTTCGTAATTAAATGATCCGTAATATCTATGCACATTGCTCATATTGTATGCAGTTCATGATTTTTACTTTAAGTAAATTCCTGGGCAAATTTCTGGGCTTAGCTGTTAAATACCAAAAAAAAAATTTATGGACAAATTTCATTTTGTCCCCTTATAATTTGGCTTATGTACGGATTACCTTTCATATTTGGAAATAACTACATAACTTTTTATAGTTTATGGACTGAAGTGCATTGTTAAGCCCGTTAACGATTTAATAAAAAAGAACAAAATATCCTGTATATAAGTAACCTAAGTGTGTAAATTACGAATATTTTCGTTATTTGTTTGGAAGACAAAATGTAATTTAACTCCTTGTACTTTATTTCATGATGCAATTTATCCCATTAAAATTTAAAAATAAACATATAACTTCTTATGTCTGGCACGTTTTTTACACTTGTTAAGTTAGACAAAATATTTAACGGCATATTTCAATGCACAAACTACAACAAAATTATGTGAATATTTTCGTATGAGAGGGATAAGGGATAGTGAAATTTGCCCTAAATTCATCATTCGAATTGAAGAGATAAAATATTGATTCTCAAAAATTTGTAAGTCGAGAGAGAGTTAGCAAGAGATCAAATGGCTACCTTACTCATTCTGCTCTTGTTTCTCGACCTCTCGGCAGGACTCAGAGCAGGAGCAGCAACAACAGGACGTGAGAATTGCAAGCCAAAAGGTGCAATAGCGACGGCCCAGAGATACGGCACCCATTCCGGCTAAAGGACGCTGAGCAGCAGCAGCAGCCGCCAGAACACTGTGGCTGTCCTGGCTTCGATCTTTCTTGTGATCATGAAAACCACACCATGCTTGAGCTTCCATTCTCTGTTAAAGTAGCAGTCAAAGAAATCGACTACATATCTCCGTTGATACACAAAAGTTCGCTCGAGCACAATGCACCCCTCCTAGTAGTTCAAACCTACAAAAGTTCGCTCGAGCGCTCGAGCGTACATATCAAACTCTCAGTAGTTTTGCAGACTGTAAAAGATCACTCGAGCGAACAAGCAAAATTCTAGGCAACACAGTTTCGAAAAGTCTAGCCCCCTACCTGTTTTCAACCCAACCAAGACACTCCTATAGTCAAACTCAACAAGGAATAAGATGAATCAAGACATGAACAGTGATACAAGACAAGATATCCCAAACCCAAAACATAAATGGGTCGGGTCTAACCTGGAATTGTTATAAATCTCATTAAGTAGTGAATGAAGTCTAATGAAATAGTAAGTGAATTCTCATTGAGTAATACGTCAAATCTACTTACTATGAAATAGTAAGTGTAGTTTTATTGAATAGTAAATGGTATTTAATTGAGTAATAAATCAAATTTACTAAAGCATTAAGTAGAGTCTCGTTAAGCAGTAAGTGTAGATTAATTAAATAGTAAATGATATTTAATGAAATAGTAAGCCAAGCCTAATAAAATAGTAGGTGGAATCTCATTGAGTAGTAAGTCAACTCTAATAAAATAGTAAATAGAGTTTCATATTTAAGAAAGTGAAGCCTAATGAAATTATAAATAGAGTCTTATTGAGTGGTAAGTAAAATCTACTTATA
>JAPPVO010003009.1:0-22538 GCA_030407325.1 Camellia japonica
GAATCAAAAGGGATTGGATTACGTAGATCAAGCTTCATGACATGGCCTGTTTTCCTACTGCAACTGACTCCCTTCCATAGACAACAATCTTTTCCAACCCACGTGGATAAGCGATTTGCATCATCTTTGAGCTTTCCCCTAAACTCGATAAGAGCTTCTTGCTCACTCGCTATGCAACTCATATTTGAATTTGTGTTGCTACTACAGAACTCAATTCTTTCAATGAAAAGAAAAGCAAATAACATCAAAAGAGCACTAGAGGTTGTGCCCATGGCTTCTTAGTATGGAAGGTTACTTGGTACGAGTGTTTAAAGATGAGAGTTTAGCTTGTGCATTGCAGTTTTTAAACATGAACATGAGGGAACTCTATTAGAAGACTTGATGACTTCAAAAGTCATAGCTCATGAATGGCAATTACTTCTTCTTAGGGGTAGAATTTTTTGAACTTTCACATTTCATTGTCATGTTTTTCTACAAGTAGCTGATAAAAATTAAAAAAAGAAAAAAAAAAAGAAAAAGAAAAAGAAAAGAATCTTTTGCAAGTAATCAAGTCTCTTTTAGGAGAGAACAACACTAATTGACTGGAAGAAAACACTTGTTTATAGATACGTTGATTATAAATTTGAGGAGGAATTTGAGGCAAGTAAAAGATAATGGAAATGTCAAAAAATAGCTTTATTTCATTTGCTTTTTATTTTCTACGTAAATTTCTCTCTAAATTTATGATCAAAATATAACCTAATAGTGCGGAAAGTGGGTGGGAAAAAAAAAGTCTTCAATGTTCAAAATTTCAAATAATGATTAATTCACTATTTTTTACATAATTCTAAAATTAGTATTGGAGACCCACAAATTGAACCCCTAAATGATGTGGCAAAAGGGATAGACTCGACACAATTGAATATGTGATAAATTGAAAGTTGACGTATATTTTGCCACATCATTATAGATCAAATTGTTGAAACTTTTTTATGGGTCTTAAACATTTACTAATCATTACTTGAGAATAATGTGACAACTTGTAGTAAATTTTTAGTTTTTAGACTAAAATAACATATCCCCAAACGGGACCTTAATGTGTGCTATATATTGTTTCTTAGTACTATCCTGTTTGGTTTAGATTGATTTTCTGAAAATTGAGTTTTTTTATTTTTAGTGATTTTTTTTTAATATTTTAATTAGTTTTTTTTTTACTTTTTAGATGCACATAAAAAGTAAAATATTTGTAAAAAATATTAAATTTTTTTTATAAATAAATATACAAGAATACGAAAACGTAATAAATTTTTTTTGTATTTTTAAAAATATATATATTTTTATAAATATTATATTTTTTAAATTTATCTAAATTAGGTGTATCTAAAAAATAAAAATATATATATGTAAAATATTTAAAAAATTACAAAAAATAAAATATTATGAAAAATAAAAAAATTAATTTTTAAAAAGTCAGAACAATTCGAGGCCTAAGTCAAGAATATATATATATATATATAAACACGTGTGTTGTTTAGTAAGTAACAAGTAACATTTTGTTCACAGGTGAGTTTGCAATATCAACAATAAAATTTTAGATATTTTGTTGCATCAATTTATGCCAAGGTTACATATTGTGATTGATATTACAAAATTTTACAATAAAATTATATATTTTGTGATAGGGTGCATATGTATGCACCCCTCAAGGAGTGCACGCCATAACATTTCCATATATATATATAAATACATTTTGAGTTATATTATAAGTGTTTATATTTAACTAAGTGCCCACGTATATTAACGTCTCTACATAATGTAAATAAGTCGTATTTTTTATTTTATTGTTTGAATCTTGACGAGAGTATCATCAGTGGCTACCGGAAAATTTTTACAGATACGGTCACTTTATAAGCTTAAGTTTACAAATTTCAAAAAACAAAAACTCAAACTATGTTACTATCTTTTATTTTGAATTTTTTTATTTTGTCTTGTTGTCTATAGTGAATTATATATATATATATATATATATATTAGTTAATTTTTTTAAATGCACTTAAAAAGTAAAATATTTATAAAAAAAAAAAAAAATCTTTATAAAAATCTGGTTTTTTGAAAAAAAAATTTCACAAAAGTGTATCTAGATTAACTAAAACAAAAAGTAAAAAAAAAAAAATTAAATTAAAACCATTTACCAAAGGCAAAAGAAACACATAAAATAAAGGGAAATTTATCAGAAAGTCCTAATTTGGGGACTGTTGTACTATTTGGTCCCATGTTTTAAATGGTTGATTGGAGAGTCCTTATTAGGAATAATGTGTGACCAGTAAGTTCTTTTTCAAATATAGATGGGAGTTATTTAGACAGATATAGATATAACCTCAGTAGTTAAGTAGGAAAGTTTTTTTTGGGGAATATATGATCACACGATTTGGAGAGAGGGAGTGAATTTTGTTTACAAAGGGTTCAAAGGGGGGATTAGGGTTTTGAATCTTTCTTGTTAACGAGGTGGGTGAGCAGTGTTCTGCAAACGACGTGGACATAGTCGGCCGTGTTCAGGTATGGCACACTTTCGACACACCTTCACGTTTGGTTGCATCATGTGTTTCCATTCATCAACTGGCCGTTTTTCTGCAGTCCGAATTAATTATTTTCATATGTCAATGGTGAATGCAATGGAAATTACGGCTATTGTCAGTATGCACGAACATATATTTGGGGTTTTGGTTGTTGTTGGGTGGTTGTTGTGTGAACATGACCCCAAGATTTATGTATGCAGAAAACATGTTTGCAACGCGGCTTGTTTACTGTGTGCATGTTAACATCAATTACCGTTCACACACCACAACTTCTGATTGTCACGTTCTTCAACCCGTTGCATGTATGAACCGTGCAAAACATCATACAGTCTTAGCTAGTGTGGTTTGCAAACTTTGTTGGAACACCAAATTTCGAAATGGGTGTAATTGAATGGGTTGGTTCAAAATGTATACGGGCAAACGGGTCACTATGGGCCCCACTACTTGACTTCACACTTTAAAAATGGGCCAAATCACACTCACACGTCATGTTCACACACACATCTACTTTGCTCATACTTCGAAACATTTAAACAGTATTAGTACGCTTTTTTGGGGTAACGTGAAACATGGGCACCCTTACTCCCATAATTACACCAACAATTTTTTTGTAATAGTTTGACCAATTGTAAATTAGTAAACAACCAGTTAAAAGGATTACACTGTTAACAAGAAAACATTTGGGATCACAAGACCGCAATATGAGGTTTATTGGTCAATTCCTCTAAAATAAAAAATCAAAAAATTATTTTCAAAAAATGTTAATCAAACAAAGTAAATAATGGGTGGTTGTTTTGTTTTTGTTTTTTTTTTGGGTAAATTACAAACACACCCCCTGAGGTTTATCTAAATTACAAATTATCCCCTGTGATTCTAGAACTTACATCATGCCCCCTAAGGTTTCTAATTTCATATCCTTTTATTAATAAATCATCAAGTTAATTAACAGTTTTTAATAATGTTAAAATTTTATTTCAATTAATAATTTAGATAATTTTATTATTGTATAGGTGAATAGTTAGACATTTCATTTTTTCAATTAATTCTGTTAAATAAAAAATTCTAACAGGGAGGTATTTGTAATTTTTCAAACCACATGGGGCAATTTTAAGCAAACCTCAAGCGGTGTATTTGTAATTTACCCTTTTTTTTTTTTTGAGACATGGGACACATTATATTAATAAACAATAACATTACATAAGCAAGACCCTAAAAGGCCATCTCAACTAAACAACAAAACAAAAGATAAAAACAAATCTGCCAAAAAAACACTACGAGTTAGGGAAAACCACCGATCTTCTCAAACATATAGTCTGAAAAAGCAAGACCTGCTTGAAAGTCCGTCGTCTTCGTCGACATCGTCCCTGTTGCTATTGCCCAACTCCGCCGCCACCATCGCTGCCAGACATCGAACACCGCCAGAAGCTAGAGTTGAGAAAGAAATACACCTACAATGGTATGAGAGAAGACTTGAGAGAGGAAAAAACCATTGTAGGTGTCGAAAATCTAAAAATCTATGTTGAAATCAGACGAGAGAACTCTCATAACTCCTATTTCAGACATAAAAAGTCCAGATCTACACTTAAAAACTGTAGACCTATACTCTAAGAGTGTAGATCTACATTTTAGAAGTGTAAAATAGGTCACCAGAATGTCACCGGAGCAACGTTGGAGTATCGCTGGAAATCACGTAGAATTGGTGGTTGTTGGTGGGTGAATAATGTGTAAAAATGGTATAAATATTTTATGGTAGGTGGATGGTGGATGGTGAGTGAGAATTGTAGATATATTTTGAAGATTGCCCGGATAGGTGGATGGTTGGTCAAAATTGTAGATATCTCTGCAAGATTTGGTGGGTAGGTGTTGGTGGATTTTATTTTTTAATTTTTAAAGTAGATAGTATTTATTTATTTTTATTTAAATATTGTAGTGGCATGTGAATAGTGGGTGAATTAGAATAATTATTTTTTCAAAAATTTTAATTTTTTTTATTTGTCTAATCGTGTAAAATGTAAATATATAATTTTATTTTTTTAGAAAAAGTTTTAAAAAGATAAAAAAAAAATTAAAAATTTTAAAAAAATATCCAAAAAACCATATCCAAACACCATCTAAAACATAGGAGAAAAAATTGGTTGGGATTGCGCCAAAATGGCATTGCACCAATGTGGTGCCATTGCTATAATTTGGCGTTTCATAACATCAACTCCAACGGTGAACAAGTAAAATACATAGCTGAAGTTATAATTTAGCAACAAATAGTGTAAAATAGCAATATGATAACAATGTTGCTCCAATTGTCAAATTGCTATTTTTTAGCTTAACCAACTTTTGGGTGGTTGTCCTGGTGATCATCCAAATTAGCAATTTTAACAAACATTCGGTGGTTATTCGGGTGGCCGTCCACAATTTGTTGTCTTTCTGATCTGAGCCAAAATGTTATACTTTGAGGCTCCTATTTTATGTTTCAAAAATGTTTGGTAGGTCAAATTTGTGTGGCCCGAATGGTTTGAATGTATCAAAACGATATCATTTTACTCCCAAAACAACATCGTTTTGAGACATTCGGGCTATGAAAATTCAGACTACCAAGCATTGTTGTTTATGTTTTTAGTCTTTGAATTTATCATATTTGATACAATAAAATGTTTTTCATCATTTTCAGGTTAATATCACTCCAAAAACAAAAGGATCGCCAAAAAAAAAAAGAAAGTGAAAAGTCCATAACTAAGTGGATTCGCACGAGCAGAATTCACAAATCCGAGAACGACACTAATTGACTGGAAGAAAACACTTGTTTATATATAGGTTGATTATAAATTTGAGGAGGAATTTGCAGAGGCAAGTAAAAGATAATGGAAATGTGAAAACGAGCCGAACAGAGACTGAGTTCTAATGGAAACGGAGGACACAAATCTGCTGTTGAAGGTGCTTTGGTTCCCTATCGCAATCCTCTGGATCTTTATCAGAGTGTGATGGGAACTCCAACTGATTTGATTTCTCGGGTCAGTGAGGCGAACACGAGTCCTGCAATCGGGCAGGTGGCTTCCGTGGCTAATAATTCATCCATGTGTTAGGTCCCCGTTAGTAGCGACTTAAATGGTGATTTGTTTAGATAATTTTAAAAAGAAAAAAACAGGAAAAAAATAAAAGAAATTTGGGAATTTTGGAATTAACTTTCAATTAGGATGCGGAGAGGTCATTCATTGAAAGTTTTTGTCTGCTCGATATCTTCTTGTGCTTTGTCAATATTGGTAAAAGTCAGGGAAAAAGATACAGCAATGCTAGGTATCATGAAAAGCCTTTCATGAAAATGGTCATGAAAGATTTGTGACATTTGGATTACACTTAATAACTATTATTATTAAAAATGGTCATCAAAATGGTCATATGCTTGAATTCGAACTCGATTATTATTAATAACTATTATTAACAACTCTCATTTGATAGCAAGTTAATGTATTTTTATTTTTAGTTTTTCCCAGATTCTGTTTTGGGAACTCCCTAGGATAATTTTTACATTGTGGGTTCATCATATGCTTGAATTCGAACTTGATTGTTATTAACAACTCTCATTTGATAGCAGGTCAATGTATTTTTATTTTTATTTTTTCCAGATTCTGTTTTGGGAACTTCCTGGGATAATTTTGACCTTTCTATTTTGCTCTTGAACTGCATTTTTGGTGTGACAATGTCTGAGGGGTGATAAACGAGTCGAATAGTTAATTGTTCAAATTTGGTTTATTAAAATTTTAAACCGATTTCAAACGAGTTTTTGTGAAATCGAACTCAAGTAGTTTGGTATTTTTATATAATTTTAGGCTTATCAAATTGAACCGAACGAGCAATTGATTGTTAAAGTTCGATTTGAAAAATTTAACGAGTTCTAAAATGTGTTTAAATTGGATTTGTTTACTTAATGAATTGAGCTTGAATGAGTTTTTAACTAGTCGAGTTAGAATTATTTGGTTCATTTATCACCTCTATTGATGATGTGTTGTTTTCTTCATTCTGTAAGTGGCTATTTCTCTATTTTGTTAAGTTTTTAAATTTTGTTTTTTAAAAAATTATGAACTAATTTGACAAATAAATATATGTTTTTAAAATTTTAAAATATTATTTTTGCCCCCCAATATGTATATATATATGAAAATATTGTACTTAATTTTTTTTAGTAGACTAGTTTTTAAAAATTATAAAAAAAAAAAAAGAGACTAAATTATAAATACATCTTGAAATTTGTTTAAAATACGGATTATCTTATGTAGTTATGGAAATTGTATTCCGTCTCTTCAAGTTTATAATTGTATAACAAATGACACATTTTATTAATAAATTATCAAATCAATTAATTATTTTTAATGATATCAAAAATATATTTCAATTAACAATTTGGATAATTTTATTATTGTATAGGACAGTAGTTAAGAATTTGATTTTTTTTATTATTAATTTTGTTAAATAAAAAATTATAACCGAGGAAATAGACGCTGCATCTCCTTGCTCAACACAAACATGTTTCCTTACAACCCACTCTTACGCTAATACATGGATTCGCTTCTTTGGCTAAGCAACCACAGGTGCAAACTAACAACCCCTATCATGTCCAAACCCTCCCTTGCTAACACTTGTACAGACTCCTATTTTCTCGAGCCTCTTCACAGCTGCCATGCAGACTGGTGTAAACAAGTACTCTTCCTGTCGGAACGAGACTACTTGGCTGACAAATGATATCTTCCAATCAATAGGATTGACTATGCAACCACTAGACAAGAACAACTTGAGAAAAAGACTTCAGCAGTGCATGCCTTCTTTCCTTCCTTCGGACACAAATGTGAACTGACCCCGCAAAAAGCAACCTATTTAACTCGAAACAAATTCCTAAATAGTATGAAAGGAGTCACAATAATTTCTTTGAAACTTTCAAAAATTTCAATGAGAGCTTGCGATGTGACAAGTCGTCCAATAATTTGCTCCAACTCATTTCTTTGATTATGATTTTAATTTGGATTAGCATCATTGCTCATTCCAATTGAGAAATTCATCCTCACATCTTCACCCAATTTTCATGCAAAAATCCTAACATGACCACCTCTCCAAGCCCGATCTCTATTAGCCATCTAGCAAAAATCTAGAGCAATGTAATATTCATTGTAGCACTGGAATGAAGCACTGTTAAGATACAGGTCTTGAACTTCAGCCAAAATTGACCAGCAGGCAAGGTTACCACACATTCACTACCAAATCAAGTCATCAGCAAAAAGGCGAAAAGCAACAATATACATTTGGGACAAACGAGTCAATAGATCAACCAATCAGCATGAAGGCAACATCAAGATCAAGGTCGCAATTAAAATTGAAATGCAACACTCAAGAATCAACACTAGTTTGTAGTACTTCCAAGCCACAAACTTTGAAGTTGAGCTCTAACGTGCATGACAATATGTTTGATGTCCTGTATGAAGATCTCAACTTCTAAAATCATACACATGTCACGAAATCAGATCCAAACAAAGGCATTGCATGAAAATCTAGAGGTTCGAAAGATGTTAATCGCAGTCAAGAGTTTCGGATTCGAGTCCACATCGCATCTAGGGTTTCAGATTCAAGTTCGAAACTCAACTAAGACTTCGGACTGAAGTTGATTTGATGCCCAAAGATCTATTTCTCCTCAGGTTTGAGTTTGCGAAGTTCAATTCGAAGTCGGAGTAACCCAGGCTGAAACTCAGATCGCGAAATCAAATGGCGAATCAAATAAGCCAGGTCGCAATTGCGAAGATCCCAACAAACTTCGAATCGATTTGTTCTGTGATTCTGAAATCACAACGTGAACAACAACTTCGATTCGCAATTTGTGTTTGTGATACTTGAGAGGGAGATTAATGATCTGAGATTGGCCGTGGAATCAGCCGGACGGATTGGGCCGGATGAGGTTGGACCGAGGTACTTAGCTCCGAGATTGGGCTGTGATCTTGCTCGGTAATGGCAAAGGCCTTGTGGAACCGAGCTACCTGATTTCGTTGGCACGGAGACCAGTCAGGTAAGGGTTCCACAGCTCGCGCGTTGCTCGGTTGTAATACGCGCGCCCTCAGCCCGGCACGACCAAGGTGATCAATCTCCATCTCGGCTTCGCCGGAATGCAGTCGAGCATGGCTAGAAATGATCCCGGTTGGAGGAGCATTACGACAAGTGCACTTGGGCTTGAAGTGCAGTATGGCCATTGGTAGCCGAGATAATGTTGCCCGGTTGCCGAGCTCCCAATAGAGTGGGCTGGCAGTTGGGTTAGGTGATGCTCAGCGAGACTTAGGCTGATAAATGGGATGGCAGAGCCACGTGGCGAAAGATCACTGGGAGTAGATTTGGGGCGCAGAGGGTATATGAGCATGTCTGCGCCCCCATACGCGACAGATGAACATTTGGTGAGGGATACACTGAACACTCAACTCTCTCCCTTCTCTCTATCTATCCCCTGGTGTGTGTTCTAACTTTAGCGTCGGAGGGGTTTTCGGCCACACACCGCCGGGTAGTTCACCGCCTTTGTGTACGCAGGTGATCGGATAGAAGTGGAGCTTGGAAGAAGGGAGTACGGGCTTGCCTGAATATTTGCTCCCCGTACAATTGGCGCCATCTGTGGGAAGTTTGCAGATAAAACCTTGTCTTCCAGGCTCATCCGACCGCTTTTTATGGCGAACAACGAAGAGATTCCGCTGTCCGCCATCGATGGAGTCACTCCGGAGTCAGGCAGACGGAGAGAGGGACACCCCACTATTGCCCCGATGGGGGACTTGGAGACATTCCCAGGAGGACAGTCGGGAGACGCGCGGGATAAGTGCGGAAGAAGTCATGGTCATTCACAGAGTCCAGACGGTCACCGGCGAAGGAGAGACTCACACGCCAGACGTCTGGAAAATAAGTTGAAGGACCAGGACGCCGTCATCCGGCGAATGGCGGCGGAGATGGAGGAGCTGAAGCGGCATGTCAAAGGGAAGGGTGTAGCTGGAGTGGGAGACAACAGTGAACGCACCCAACCCCGCCGTTCAGGTAGTCAGAGTCAGCGGCACACACCGTCCATCTCTATTACCAGAAGTTACAAGGTTGGTGATTCCGATGTGCGCGCAGAGAAGTCCAGCGCGCAAGATAGCACTTACCAGCCCTCACGTCCGACGACGACGTCGAGGTACACCTATTCCGCTCGATCAGAAGATTTGCGGGCAGTCTTGGAGGAACGGGCTCGTCGGCGGAGGCACAGAGGATACTGGCTTTCCAGCAGTTATCCTACGGGGTTCACGCCAGCGAGGAGGTCGGAATGCCTCCACCCCCCTAGCGGCGCCACTCCTTGTGGATTCCGACTTGGCAAGGTTGAGCGCCACCCCTTTCTCCCTGGAGATAGAAACAACACAGCTTTCGGCAGGCTTCCACCAACCGAAGTTCACACTTTACGACGGAAAGACTAATCCTTACATGCATATAAGCCACTTCCGACAGGTCATGGCCGGACATAGGCGGAATGATGCTCTTATGTTCCTTATCTTTCCGTCAAGTTTGGGCGAGCTGGGCTTGAAATGGTTCGAGGCGGCTGCCGGAAGGGAGTATTGAGAGGTGGCATCAGTTGGCCGAAGCCTTTGTGACGCGCTTCAAAACCAACACTAAAACACCTAAGGAAGTTGATCACCTGCTGAGTGTCAAGATGGAGCCGAGCGACACATTGAAGGCATACAACTCCAGATATTGGGAGACTTTCAACGAGATCTTGATTGCCCGGTCAACCTTGCAATCACTCAGTACAAGCGGGGCCTCCCGGTCGGACATAGACTGCGGGACTCACTTACCATGCACCAGCCGACGTCCATGGGCCAGTTGATGCAGCGCATCAATGAGCACATCCGGGTAGAGGATGATACGTCAGCATCTACCGCAAAGGCGACTCCAGTGGCAACAGACAAAAGGACAGCTGGTAAAGTGCATGCAGTTGGACAAGAGTCCAGCCGATCAAATGACCGCGATGAGGATTCGGACCGTGGCTCAAATCACAAAAACCAGGGTAGGGGACGCCGGGATGACCAGGATGACTACCCCTGGGATGATGTAGCCGACGCGAACAGAAGATTGAAGGCCAGGACGGGCATTACCACGGTCTTCAAAATTCCGATCTATCGCATACTTAGTGAAATTTGTGACGAGGAGTACGTCCGATTTCCTGCTAAGTTGGGCGACGGTCAGAAGGGCTTCAATCCGCGGTACCGCTGCACGTTTCATCGGAGCGCGGCCACCGGACAGAGGATTGTTTGCCTTTGAGGCAACACTTGGAAGAGTTAGTCGCAGTCGGACACCTGGACCTTTACATCGATGGAAGGTGTTAAGGCGAATCAAGCTCCGGTTGATCCGCGGGGGCCGGATGACCATGATGCACCCCCATAAGGAGTTGTTAATGTCATTCACGGCATAGTGGAACCGGCACGGGTATGCGAGCTCCGGGGTATGATAAAGAAGGTAGAACACATGAGGGAAGTCTTGTTGGTTCAGCCTGCGATCAAGAGGGGGAAGACCGAAGAAAGAGATGTGCTCAGTTTCTCCTCAAGGGATCTAGAGCGCATTCAGACACTGCACAACGACGCCATAGTGGTGACGCTCCGCGTCAAGGAGTTCGACGTCAAACGGATCTTGATCGATTAGGGAAGCTCGGTCGAGATCATGTACTACGATGCATTCAAGCAACTTAAGCTCCGTGATACAGACTTGGCTCCGGCCACTTCGCCCTTGGTCGGTTTCAACTCACAACCAGAGTGGCCTTTGGGAAAGATTATCCTGCCGGTCAAAGCGGGATCCGTAGTCAAGCAAGTGGAGTTCTGGGTGCTGCAAGTACCCTCTACTTATAACCTGATCATTGGAAGGGGATGGCTTCACGCTATGCAAGCCGTAGTGTCGACCTACCATCAGGTGATGAGATTCCCCTCGGCTATGGGGGCAATCGAGGAGATTTGGGGAGATCAGGTCATGTCAAAGCAGTGCTTCGTGGCAGTTAATGGGAGCAGGGCTGCTAAAGGCTTCGTTCAAATGATAGAAGGACCGGAAGACCGGGGAGTTCTTGACGATGTAGGCACCAAGGCAGAGGACAAAGCTGTTGAGGAATTGGTGGAGGTACGAATTGATACGGAGCAGCCGGACAAGTTCTTCCTGCTCGGCTCCAGCCTTACTGCCCAAGAAAGGACCGAAATGGTTGAGTTTTTGATGGCCAACATCGAGGTCTTCGTATGGTCGCCTTACGACATGCCGGCCTTGATCCAAGTTTTATCTGCCATCACCTCAATGTCTTCCCCGGAGCGAAGCCAGTCATTCAGCGAGCAAGGAGATCGGCGCTGCATCATGCCGAGGTAGTTGCAAAGGAAGTGAAAAACTTGCTTGAGGCACGAGCAATTCAAGAAGTACACTACCCTCGGTGGATTTCCAACACGGTAGTGGTGCCCAAGAAGAATGGGAAGTGGCGAGTTTGTGTCGATTACAAGACAGTCAACCGAGCTTGTCCGAAAGATAGCTTCCCTTTGCCCCGCATTGACCAGCTCGTGGATTTGACAGCTGGACATAATAGGCTCAGCTTCTTGGATGCCTATCGCGGCTACCATCAGATTGCCATGTATGGGCCCAACCGAGAGATCACCTCCTTCACGACTCCAAGGGGACTCTTCTGCTACCGAGTCATGCCTTTTGGTTTGAAGAACGGCGGGGCAACCTTTCAGAGGATGGTGACTAAGATGTTTTCTCCGTTGCTTGGCCGGACAATGGAGGCTTACATTGATGATATGGTGGTTAAAAGCCGGCATCAAGCAGACCACTTGTCCGACTTGGCCGAGATGTTCGCCATTCTCAAAAAGCACAAGCTGCGCTTGAATGCGTCTAAGTGCGCCTTTGGTGTGGGGTCCGGAAAATTTTTGGGATTCCTAGTCACGAATCGGGGCATCGAAGCAGACCCCACTCAGATCAGAGCCGTGCAGGAGTTGGAACAGCCCAGCTCGGCTAAGGACGTGCAGGATCTGGCCGGAATGGCCGCCCCGCTTAATCGATTTATAAGTCGGTCATCAGATCGCTGCCGCCCTTTCTTTCAGGCATTAAAATCAAAGTTCTCATGGGATGAAGAGTGTGACCGGGCTTTGGCCGAGCTCAAGGAATATCTGTCTTCTCCACCACTACTGGTTACACCGAAGCTAGGCAAGGAACTCTATCTTTACCTTGCCGTCTCACAGCATGCAGTCAGTGCGGTGCTAGTCAGAGCTGAAGGAATTAAGCACCTCCCAATCTTCTACGTCAGTAAAACCTTGCTGCCGGCAGAGTTGAGATACTTGCCGTTGGAAAAGCTTGCGTTGGCATTGATGATGGCTTCAAGGAAGTTGGCGCACTATTTCCACGCCCATACCATCATCGTACTGACGGAGTTTCCCCTTAAGGCCTTGTTTGAACGGGCAGACTTCTCTGGCCGAATTCTCAAGTGGGCGGTCGAATTGGGTCAATTTGATGTTAAGTTCCAGCCGCGCACTGCTATAAAAGCCCAGACCTTGGCCGATTTCGTTGCGAAATTCTCATCTGGAACTCATCCAGTGTGCCCGGTCGACATTGCCGCGGCAGATGACGAGGTGAACGCAAGCACCGAGACACAACAACTTGGTGGAGTTGGCGACGCGGAATTTGCGCGCCTCTCCGGGACACCCTCAGTTTGTACAAATCCACCACCCGGTGATGTGATGACGGAATTGGGTATCACCGACCAACCTGCTCTGTCCGGTACCGCATCACAAATAGGGGAAAAAGTGGAAACACTCAGCACGGAGCCTGCGGCCGGCATAATACCGCAGCCTGGAGATTCGCCTACGGACTTGAGCATTGTAGATCAACTTGCTGAGTCCGGTGCCGAATCACCAAGGGGGGCTGAAGTGGAACCAGACAGCACAGAACGTGTAGCCGAACAGCCGAACAACCGTGATCTCATCGACCTTCGAAACTCTCAGGACCCTTCAGAATGTTGGAAACTTTTTGTGGGGGAGATGTGGAAACTTTTCGTTGATGGAGTGTCGAACCGTCACGGCGCCGGGTTAGGTATCGTTCTTATCTCGCCGGATGGCCTAACTATTGAACATTCTATCACTCTTGGCTTCCCAGCCTCCAACAACGAGGCTGAGTACGAGGCACTTCTGGCCGGACTCTAGAGCGCTCTTCAGATGAAGGCTTCCGAGCTAATGGTGTACAGTGATTCCCAGCTTGTGGTTAACCAAGTTGCTGGGATTTATTGAGCAAAGGATGAGAGAATGGCAAAGTACCAAGCTCTGTCCAAGGAACACATCAAGCAATTTCAGGCAATCAGAGTTCAACAGATTGGCCGTGAAGAAAATGGCCGAGCAGATGAGCTGGCTGGCCTTGCTTCAATGGTTGATAGTACATCTCCTAACCCCCTGTTGATTGACTTCCTTCCACGGCCAAGCATTGAGGAAGCCGGGCAGACGGATATGCTCTGCGCCGCGCTAGGTCCTTCCTGGATGGATCCAATAATCCTGTTTCTCAAAGACCGGACTCTGCCAGCCGACAAGAAAGAAGCGCACAAAGTCCGGGTGAAGTCAGAGCGGTTTTGGCTCTCTCCATCTGGAGCATTGTATAAAAAGTCCTTCACCGGTCCTTATCTGAAGTGCGTGCACCCGAGTAGCGTGGAGGCCTTCTTGTACGAAATTCACGAAGGCATCTGTGGCAGTCATATAGGATGCAGGTCCCTGGCCTACCGAGCTATATCGCAGGGCTACTGGTGGCCGTGCATGCAGGCCGACGCACAAATATGTTCGCAAGTGTGAAAAGTGCCAGAAATTCACCCATCAGATCCACCAGCCGGCCAGAGAACTTCTTCCCCTCACCAGTCCTTGGCCCTTTGCGATGTGGGGATTAGATATAGTCGGGCCGCTACCAACAGCACCAAGCAACCAGAAGTTCTTCATCGCGCCACAGATTACTTCACCAAATGGGTTGAAGCTGAGCCCATGGCAACAATCAAGGAGAAAGACGTGAAGCGGTTTGTCTGGCAAAATGTGGTCACGCGGTTTGGCGTCCCCAAGATTTTGATCTCTAACAACGGCACCCAGTTTGACAGGCGCCTATTCAGAGGGTTTTGTGAAGATCTAAAGATTGAATCTACAACTCTACCCCGGCTTACCCGCAGTCCAACGGTCAGGCCGAGGCATCAAACAAGACCATCCTGGATGGGTTGAAGAAACGACTGGAGAAGGTAAAGGGAAAATGGGCTGAGGAACTACCCAGCGTCCTTTGGGCATACTGAACGACCCCGCGGCGATCTACCGGAGAAACTCCATTTGCTTTGGCTTATGGCATGTAGGCGGTCATACCTGTGGAAATTGGCATGCCCACCCTAAGAAGTGAAAGTTTTGAGCCCGAGCTGAACGCCGAGGCTATTGCCCTAGAACTAGACCTAGTGGAAGAGCGTCGGGAGAAGGCCCTCATCCACGTGGCCGCCTACCAACAAGAGCTCTCAAGGAAGTACAACAAAATAGTGCACCCCAAACCGTTCAAAGTGGGTGATTGGGTTTTGAGGAAAGTAATGGGCAATACCCTGGTGCCAGGGGAAGGCAAACTAGGGGCAAATTGGGAAGGACCCTACAAGATAACCGGTCTGGCGGGCAAGGGGGCATACCACTTGGAGGATCTGGATGGTAGAGGAATACCCCGGCCATGGAATGCGGCCAACCTCAAACTGTATTATTTCTAGCTTTTGTTTTCTTTTTGTGCAAAGGAATTTTTTGCCTTACACTTCAGAATGTAATTCTTTTTGTCAATATATAGAAGTGTCTCTCTACCTTTAGCATTTTGTTTATTGCTTTTTAAATACTCAACCAAGATGGTTTATTCCGGTTGGAAGAGTTGATGACTTGTTCAACTTAGAGTACTCAACCGAGATGGTTTATTCCGGTTGGAAGAGTTGATGACTTGTTCAACTTAGGATACTCAACCAAGATGGTTTATTCCAGTTGGAAGAGTTGATGACTTGTTCAACTTAGGATTACCAACTGAGATGATTTACTCCGGTTGGAAGAATTGATGACTTGTTCAACTTAGGATACTCAACCGAGATGGTTTATTCCGGTTGGAAGAGTTGATGACTTGTTCAACTTAGGATTACCAACCAAGATGATTTACTCCGGTTGGAAGAGTTGATGTCTTGTTCAACTTTGAGGAATCCCTACCGAGATGATTTACTCCGGTTGGAGGAGTTGATGACTTGTTCAACTTAGGATTCCCAACCGAGATGATTTACTCCGGTTGGAAGAGTTGATGACTTGTTCAACTTTGAAGATTCCCGACCGAGATGGATCATTCCGGTTGGATGAGGTGATGATTTGTTCAACCTAGTTATTCCCAACCGAGATGGTTATTCCGGTTGAAGAAGCTGGTGATTTGTTCAACTTAGCTGCTCCAACCGAGATGGTTATTTTGGTTGAAGAAGTGGGTTTTTTGTTCAATTTTGCTGATTACACCGAGATGTGGATTCCGGTCAAGCCAGTTGGTGATTTGTTCAACTTTGTGATTTAAACCGAGATGTTTTGCTGAAGATAGAGTTGGAAAATAAAAACCGTGCAAACAGTTGATGAAATCAGAGCTTTTCATTGATAAAAAGTAGTTACAAGAGATGGGGAACTTAGCCCTGTTACATTTGCAGACAACAAAAAAAAGAGAAAACACAAAACTAAGCTAAGGGGGAGAGGTCTGGGAATTCCTCTTCAGCTTCCAAGTTGACCGTAGCTGTCTGGTCCTGGACGCCGGTCCCAGTCTGGTCGGGCTGCTCATGCTCGGTTTGGTCCTCTCCCTCAGCATCTGTCTCGGCCTCTTCTTCGAGACTTTCCTCGGCCTCAGCCTGCAACGCGCTGAAGACGTCGTTGGCATACGGCATGAGATAGGTCGGTAGGAAGGCAGGAGGCGAAGCGGCAAACACGTCAGTGTCTGGACCTTGACCGAGATGTTCGCAGGCAGCCTTCCAGCTGGCTTTGAAGTAAATGTCCTGTGTCGCGAAGACCTGCTTCTTATAGTTATCCTCGGCTTCGTTGAAGCCGGCATTGTTAGCATCTCGACAGTCCTTCTTTCGCAACTTTTTCAGTGCATCAAGCTCGGCCTGGAGCTCGTCCCTCTTCTTCTTGGCCTCGCCAAGCTGACCGAGCAACCTGTGGTTGTCAGCATTGGCGATTTCAAGCGAGGACTTCACTCGGCCGAGCTCGGTTTGGAGGCTTTGGACTTGGCTGGCGGTGTCGCTCGCCTTTTGTCGAAGTCTGTGGATGCGCTCCATGACCAGGTGCTGCTTTTGGATGGCCTGCAAAAGAGAATTTGATCAAAGAAGAAACCGTGCAAACACTTGTGAAAATTTAAGTAGAAGATTGAGATTCTTACCCTGGTCATGGACTTCATGGCTGATTTCACCAACTGGGTGTCGGACGTGGTCCCTGCCGACCACGTCGCTCGGCAGCAGGAGAGCTTTGGAAAGGTCGAAGGCGAGCAAGTGCTCCTTGTCGCCCTTGACGGAAGCATTAGCCGGGATTTCTTTGCCCCGGTGCTTCAGCTGCGGCCGCCATGCTGGAATGGGGTCGACCGTGTCAGCGGGTTGCTCAATTGTTAGCTCGGCAACTAGCTCGGCAGATGGATCTGCGCGAGGTCTTTTGCCAGCACGGCGGGTTCCTGTCTGGTTTGCCCGGCGGCTGGAGATGCCAAGGCAACAACGGGGCCGCTGGATTGGCCGGCAGCTGGGGAACGTGTGACTATGCTCGTATCTCGGCTGGGGTTTGCTGTGAGCAAGTTTTTGATTCGGCTCCGTTTGGCCATCTCTTGTTCTTCTGTCAGCCGGATTAGTGGAACGTCTGGCAAAGTTGGGTCTGGAGGAGGAGGTGACGGAGCACGGAGAAAGTCTGTTACTTTACTCCGGCGTGGAGCTGAATATCTGTAAGTCGGAGTGTAACCGAGCAACTCGTTGCAGTCCCGGTCTGTAGCGGAGCACGGTTCTGATGGCTTCAACGTTGGGATATTGGTAATTAGCCTGCAAGGCTTGAATTGCTACAAAAGAAAAAGAAAAATGGTTAAGTACAGAGTAATGAAGGAAGCCAATTGACCGAGCAAGGTAGCACGGCTTACATGTGGAACCGAAGTTCTTGCTTATGAACCAGCCGGTACCTCGGTTGTTTCATAATTGCCTGACACCCAGAAGAAATCATCATCGTGCAAGTCCTTATCTAGTGTGCGGTCACTATTTTTTCTTTGCTCGGCCTTATTTTAAGGTAGTAGGCGAGGCCATCGCCGGTGTGCCCAAGTGTGTATTGCCGCAGTATCTCGGCTAAACCTAAGTTTACGCCTAGCCTGTTGTTTAGCTCATGCACACCGTTTATTATGCGGTAGGTGTTGGTTGACACTTGTGTGGGTGCTAGCCCGGTGCGGCGCAGGAACTCGGTGATCAGTGGGTTAAGCGGGAAGCGAAGGCCTCCTTCGACGATAGACAGCACGGTGAAGGGACACTGTTCTCTGCCCAAGGCGTTGTCTCGATTTTTGCAAGTTCAAGGTGGACGTCGGTCGGGATGCCGTACTCCTCCCTGAAAGCGGCTAGAGCAGCCGGAGTATCGACCAGGAAGCGGAATTTCCCCATTTACGATCGGCCAAAGTTAGCTTGGTTGAGGGGTTTTTGTAGACGTCCCCGAACGCGCCCCGGGGAGGGAGTGCGAGTCCCCCCCCCCCCGTTCCGGTTCGATATTCGGGTCACTACAGTTCAAGGACTCAAATGTCACGGTTCTTAATCTTGAACCAAAGAGTCCAAATCCGGCAAATCGTTTTTTGAGAAAAACAGATTTTTTGAAAAAGTAGTGCCAAACATGGACTGCTTTGCCAGATTACAGAGTCGCCACCTAAATATTTTAAAATGGGAAATTTAGGAAACCCTGACTCGGTGCCGAAGGCCACGTGTCCGTCATCACCAAAGTGGTCTTGGCTCGAGAGCTTGGGTACGATCGGGGAAGGTCAGCTATGATCACCCCCTTTCGCCCGGTCCGAAGACCGGCCTCTACTAACCGTGATATCCGATTTTGAAAACATTACATGTTCTTATTCCAATTATTAACCTAGAATTACTATGTTATGCGCACAGCAAACAAGTATAGACTAGATTGCCTAATTTGGAAATAAACATTGCATATCCGTTGATTTTGAAAATGCTTTGGAATTTGCTACTCGCAAGTAGGGTAAAACACGGATTTCAATGGGTTTTCCAACTCAAGCAACCCAACCTTCACCCACAGGCACTCAAACAGTTTATCTCATGTAAGCGACTAGCCGCATGGTAAGCATACTGTCATGTTAACATTCACACGCAGCTGCGATATGCTAAAGCATAAATACTTACATTGTACTCCAAGCCAAAACAGAAACTAGTTAGTAATCATATGCATGATCCTAGTTCATGTTAAGTGGCTAATGCAACACAAGCAAAGATGCAATCTAGACAGGCTCGGCTTCCTAGACATGGCATGTGGAATGCTACAAATAACACGTATTCAATTTGGAATTGAAATACAATGCAGTTTGTATGATGTGCCGAGCTCGATGCATGTAAACAAATGCATGGATGCACGCATGCATTGCATAAGGTATGCTAAAATAAATATGCCCTAATCTACCATCATAAGCAGGTAAATAAAAGGAAAGAAAGAAGTGGGGTTGGAAGACATACACCGCACTCACCCCACTTATTACAAATTCGCCCTCACACAGAAGGGACCAAAAGAATATACAGTCCGAATAATAAATGAATTTAATTATTACAAAATTCTAATTACTTAATAAATTAAATGCAGAATAGGAAAGGCCGCGCCCCGCCTCGGGATGCGCGAATGATGCATGCTCGATTCCGACTCGCCCGGAAAACCCGCACCATAGCACTGTTGCCTCTGCTCTTGCTATCCTGCCTTTCTGAAAACTGCCAAAGTCCCAGACATGCTCCCTGAACACTGAAGATCATCATCGGCTGGGTGAAATGTCCACCGGCCGTATAAAATATCCATCGGCTAGAGATAAAGCTATCGGCTACCCATAAAGTGCCGGTCGGCACTCTATACTGCGGTCGGCACAAAATTCCTGCAGAGGAGAGTTTGACAGCAACAGCAGGCAGACAGTGCATGATATGGATTTTAGAGCAAATGTAAGCATGGTCAATGCTCCCTATCATGTGTGGGACTCAAGGAAACATGGCTCTTGGTTCTAGGGCCATCAATTGTGCACCTTGGTGCATGATAGCCTAAGGAACCAAGGTTGCACTTTAATGTCAATGCATGCAAACACACAAATGAGACCAAAACCTTATCATGTATGGATCAAAGGTCTTGGTGACCAAAAGTTGAGACAAGTTACACCACTTAAAGTGTGAACTCATCTCAACCTTTATGCTTGGCTTGACAACCCCAAGCCAAGCCATGGAATGCATGTATGCAACATACCTCAAATGAATGCAACATGAGGATTAGAATGCAAACACACCAAGTGCTTTAAACAACTATCATATTAAGCATGCAAAATGCTAGAGTGCTCAAGGTGCTAATATGATGGAAACTAGGCGAATTATGCAATAGAGTTAGAATGTGACAAAACCTCATCAATCAATCATGCAACCAACATGATGCAAGGATGCAATGATGGACTTAACTTCAATGGGGCAGCCCTCAAACCACCCCCAAAACAGTGGCAAAAACAAGCCATAAATGGTGACCAAAATGCTATATAAACATGCAAGTTCATGGGCCTAAACCTAAGGCACCAAAAGAGCATCTTACTACCACTAACACAACCACTCATGGCATGAATCTAACAACCAAAAACAGACTTTTATCATGTAAAATGACACCCAAATCCCCTCACATAGCACCCCCAAAATGCATTAAGCATACAAGCATGCATAAGGCCTATTCTAGGCACAAAAACACACCCCTTGGAGCATGAAAATAGTCACATATGTAAACATACACACATGATTTATGGACTGAAATAAGGTCACAAATGATGCCAAATCATGAGGATGATCAAGGTTGAACATGCTAGGAACCAAAATGCATAAGGCTTACAAGCCTAAAATGCAAAGCAACCATGTCAAGCACACTACACATGGCAAAATCAATGGCTTACAACTCTTGTACATGGTAATATTGCTAATACCCTCATAGAACCAAGCTAAGATGTGCAAGAAACATGGTCTAAATGCATGACATGCTTTTAGGCATAAAAGAGCATTTCAAAGCAAGTATGAGAGGCATGCTAGAGGCCACAAATCCGACCCAAAACAGAGGTTAAACATGCTCCAAAACACTTAAAAAAACTCTGAAATCAAGCCAAATGCAAGCATGCACACATGCTACCTCATGAGCCAAAAATGGAGGCCAAAGAGGGACAAAGGGGAGAGGGGTATCCCTCCCCTATTTGAGACTTGAAACCAACTTCCTCACCACTGAAAACACACTAGTTTTCAGTGGTGAGAAGACCAAACACACCAAGTAAAAATATGCTCAAAGTAAAGGCACAAAAGAGACCAAAACAAGGCCTAAAAGAGTGAGGCTTCACTCTAATACAAAAGTGACCTTAATGAAAGTTCTTAAGCAAGGAAAAACAAGCCTTTTTTATGTTAAACACAAATCCAAAAACACAAAGCAAAAGGGGTAGAAAGTTGTTGCAAAAATGGGGAATCTAAAGTAATGTTCTTACCCTTGAAGATCCTTTGAAGAACAAAAGGTCCAGCCCTCTTTGATTGATCAAACCAGTCCAAGATCACACAAAACAAACCTCCAAGCCTCCTAATCTCGGATTAAGGTGTAGTAGTGTGTAAGAGTGCAAAAGTGAGCTAAAACTACACTTTTTGGGCCTAAAACACACACACAAGAGGGGAGAGAGGGAGATATAGATATATATGGATGTATATCAGAGATATGTGTGTAAGCTCTGGTTTTTTAGGTCTAAAGTGGCCAACCTTGATCAAAGGGAGAGGAGGCTTGCTTATATAGACAAAATAAGGCTCTTAACTTAATGGCTAAGCAAAGAGAGGGGGGTTCAAGAGGTGCAAGAGGGTCTTGGCTTCCAAGGGAAGCTAAGACAGCTGGCCAAGCTTCTCCAAGAAGCTTGGCCAAGGGTTCAACCTTCTAGAAGGTTTATGGGGTTCAAGGGTGCAAAGGGTGCAAACCCGGGCGTGGGGAGTGGTGATAGTGCATTCCAGCTGTCACAGCTGGGATGCACCATCCCTGGGGGTGCAAAGGGGTCACACCGGCCAGCCAAAACAGTCACCGGCACAAAAAAGTGCCGGTCGGCAGAATACAGTGCCGACCGGCCAAAGGTTTTGAGAAATAAGTGCCGGTGGCCACTAGGGGGTGCCGGTGGAGGTGTGGGGCAGCCGGTGGGCTTCAGGGATGGCTAACAAGCCTCTCCCTACCCTTGAAGGCAAAAACACAAGTGTTCGGTGCCAAAACCGAACACGAAGCAGTCGAGTCAAGAGGTCCTGAGACGAGGCGCGCTGCCGAGGCCTCCGGGAACTCGAGACGAACACAATCATGGATAATCACCGGGTGTCCAGGCGGTGACGTCCAAGTCTTGAGGACGGTCAAAAATGGGGTGTCTACAGTTGCCCCTCTTTGACAGAACTCGGAAGTCATAACAATGACGGGAGTGAATGTCAAAGCCCAGAGACGACCCATTTTTGACAAGGCCGAAGACTTAGACCAACATACAAGGCAAACAAGGTATGCGCCCGAAGGCAGGGGCAAAATGCAACTAAAAATGCAAGAAGCCGAGCATAACTTATGGTCATGCAAAGGAAGCCGTAATGAAGCACACATGCGACAGTTATAAGCTAGTATACCAAACTACACTACAATGCAGAAAGGATGTAAGAGAATTATGCAATTCTCAATACGTCTCACGCGGAGATACGATACCTGT